>KZ505666.1:1172091-1194180 GCA_002844005.1 Limosa lapponica baueri | reverse complement strand
CCAGGCTGCAGGACCCTAGGCCTCCAAAAACTTGAGTGTGCTCCAAAAAGAGTAGGCAGCTACTGATAGTCACTCTCCAAGCCATGAAGGGCATTGACAGTCACAGCCACCCATCAGCACACTAGGGAAAGAGGTCTTGGAGGCCATCCCCTCAGTGCTCAGCGCTGCATCTAGCTATGGTTTAGATTTTGTTCCAGCCTTCATAAGAAGCACAGTTGCTTCCTGTTAAGCCAACAACAGTTGAACTCCATCTCAGATATTTAACTCTCAGAGTATCTTGCTGATAATGAAGCGTGCATGCGTGCTTCATTTCAAACTGCCTGGCTGCCCTCCTCCCCTACAGGGCATCAGAGAGCATTCACAGATTTATCATTTCAAAGATATTTCATGGCAAATCTAACACTCACCTGCTGAATAATTTAATCATCATATTAAAGACATTTTCTTAATTTTCTTCCTTGACTTATAGTTTTCATTTCATAGAGAGATTACACAAGAGTGGTGTAAATCACCACTGCTGCATATCAGTAGTAGTTCAGACCAGACAGTGTACAGCCACCAGCAATTAGCTGGCATCTCTTAGGCTTTCATAGGTTTGCTCAGTAATATATATCAATCTGACACACAAACATAAAAGTGATGGATTTACTCTAGAAAAAAGAAAATGAAACTTTTCCAGGTACTACTTCAATAATCAATTTGTTTTTCACTGCTCTAAAAAAAAAAAAAAAAAACTATGTAACTCAGCTGAGACTCAACTAGAGTTGTTTGCAACATGTATTTCAGCCAACCACAGTGAAGCAACACCATCAGGATCTCCTCGGAAATTTAGTGCAAAAAGGGAAGGAAAGAAAAGATCTAGTTCTTAATTTGCTCATTCTTTTTGTACCTGGAAGCAAGTACATTTCTTCTCAAATGACAACATATATCACAGTCCTTTCTGTTTCAAAGGTCATGCACTTTGGAGCATACAGACTGGAAGTGTTGCTAATGCTGGGTGAAAATTAGCAGTCTATGGGTACAAACAGAGTACCACAATCTTTGAAAGTTTCCTATACAAAGTATGGGAAGATTCTCCTTTTAGACAGTGAAATTAAGTCCAGAATAAGTATGTGGAAGCATGAAATACCCAAGTTTGGAGATTAGTTTGTCATTTTATCTTATGGTTTTATAGAAATTCTCTGTGTATCCCTCTCATCAGCATATGACTGCAAAGCAGAGTACCTCAAATTTGCACGCTGCTGGCCCTTGCAGCAAGAGCTCAATGCGTGCTCTGGAGAAGCACCTGGCTCTTGGGAAGTGTCTCCAGAGGAAGCAACAGAAAGGGCCTTCCTCTCCCACTTCAAAACAAAGTTTCACCAAAAAGAAAATTCCTGGAAGCTACATTTTTACATCCAAGGACAGATTTCTTTAAAGGAAGTTAAAGTGAGGGGAAGATCAAAGACCAGATAGGAAGAAGCAGGTTGTAGCAGTGGAAGATTCAATCATCAGACAAATAAACAAAAGGGTGCATGACCCTGGAGAGGACGACAGGGGAGCTTGCCTTACGAGAAGAAAGGTGGTGGATTTCACCGGAAACCTGGCCAGCGTCTGAGGAAGCCTGGGGAAAGAGCATGTGATGGTGATCTGCCTGGGCATCAGTGACACCAGCGACAGATGGACACTGGAGTTAACATTTAGGTTCAAGGAAAAGAAGGTACAGACCAAGATTTCTGAGGTTTCTTAACTAGGGGTGACAGATGAAGCTAAGTGACTATTGGATAAGGAGAGTCATTGCATGAATAAATTAAATAAAAGATAGAAAATGAAGTATGAGTTAAGTGGTCAGTTCTCACAACAGAGGGAGGTCAACATTTCAGTTTTACTGGCACTGTTGCTGAGAAATGAGCTATTTAATATATACAGACGTTGTTAGAAAAAAGGATGAGGCATGAGGTAAAGACTGATGATGACACTAAGTTATTCAGAAGAACAGGGACACAAGCAGACTGTGAAAAATTACAGAAGGGTCCGATGAGACTGAATGGCTGGGCAATAAAACAGCAGCTGAAATTCATTGTGTATAACTGTAAAGTGATGCATATGGGGAAAGAAAATCCTAGATCTGCATAGACAGCAGTGGTTTCTGAAATAACAGTGAGCATTCCGGAGCAAGACCTTGGTGTTATGATAGGTGGTTCCATAAAAGCAAAGCAAGAATGTCAGGAATAATCAGAAAAGGAAGACAGAACAAAGCAAAATCCTTTCAGTGCTGCTGGATCAACCCTTGGTTCACACTCACCTTTCAAATGGCATGCAGTCCTTCTGGAGAGGTGGGGAACAGCATTTAAATTGCAAAAAGTTCAGAGAGGTGCAGGGAGGCTTCCATTTGATGAACAAGGGAGGAGCCTCTTCACTTGGGAAGAGGGAGAACTTAGAGCACCTACAGTCAAGATCTACAAAGTCACAAACAGCACGGAGAGGGTGGAGGGAGAACAAAGGTCCACTCTCTCCACAGTCACAAGCAACGCATGCACTCAGATGAAGCTACTAGAAACCAAGTTCAAAATAGGCAGAAGGAGATGGCTTTCCATGCAACCACAGTAAGGCTGTCCTTGTCAACGGATATTGCAAATGCAAGAAGTTTGCACAAGTCGATGGGAAGAAGATGCCAAAAAGACCCATACAGAGCTGCTGAACAGACAAACCATGACAGGATCAGTAGGGCCCTGAGCTGAAAATAGAGGCTAGGATTTGATTTGGGAGAGGGGAGGTAATATTAAAAATATTTGCCCGGCGCCTACTCATCATTGTGTGCCTGATTATCATCACTGATGGAGACAGCACTGGGCAAGATGCACTTTAGGTCCAGTCTAGAATTGTCATTCTTCATAATGTTATGGTAGTCTCATAGACCCAGGAAGGCTGATTTCCCCACTGGAACTTATTATTTCTCTTCTTAACCAGAAAAACAAATTGAGGGCAAGAAGGAAGTGTGACCAGAGAAAGATGTCAATAGTCATCTTGCCCCACACACCATCACTCACCACTTGAAGTAACCTAACATTTTCAATGACAGATTCAAATATTAATCCAATTTGTTCTCCTCAGTGGCATTCCTGTACTTCCTGACCTCATTTTATACACGTACTTTGAGTGAAACAGCAGGAAAACAGAGTGCACCCAGAAAATTAAACTCAGATTTGTAATAGCAATTGTTCATACCAATAGTTGATTTCATGGGTAAAATAAGGATGATCACAGAAGGAAAGTGTACCTTCAATTCATAACAGAATAAAAATGTCTTGGGTTTCATATTTTACATATTCTCCTAAGAATTATTCATGTACATTTTTCCATGATTAACATATAATAGCAAACACATTTTTAAAGGAAAAAAAAAAAGAAGCGTTGACAACATTCAGGAAAAAAAAAAAGTGGGGAGCGGAAGGGGTAAAACTCATTGAAAAATAATTCCTGCATACTGGTTCACCCATATTAACCTTCCTAATAGCTTTTAAAAAAATAATAAATAATATTACTGAAAATTGGAAGATCTCTATTCAATTCAGAAGGGTGACTCCTAGGGTCTGCCAGTGGTTGTACTACTGACTCCAGCAGCCTGGCTGTCCATGAAAACAGTGACCTCCAGAAGTGTCACTTCATAGTTTTGAGAGTTTAAGAGCTTATTGTAAAAGACAAGTTTATCACAAACAGAATTAGGGAGGGAGGATTATGTCTGACTGATGTACAAAAGTAGCATATGCCATGAAAATGTAAACCTTGCTTTCTGCATGGTGATGAAACAGAAAATATGGTCCTTTATGAAATGAAAACAGAGGCCTATGCTCACTAAAAAGATTCAAGTATTCCTTTAAAAACGTATTTTGATAAATGGATTTTTTTAATAGGAAAACACTAATTTTATGACCATAATTTTTAAAACACCTTTATCATCTACAATTGTTCCTGCCTGACCATAACATCACTTTTAATACCTCTGAAATGAGGTCTCCACTGCTCAAAACCAATGTGTTTTATTTTAAAAGTACTGAAAGCATCTGACACACACCCAAGAAAAGCCCCATGAGAACAAAGAGCGCCTTTAAAATACACATTTATTTCAAGTTTCTGTTAACCTTCTCAGAGCTCACTCAAAGGGAAATAGATCCAAGACACTGTAAAACCGTCACATACACCTTGATTTTAATATATTAATATTTCTCATAGAAATAGCTTAAATTCCAAAATAGTAGGAAGTGTTATTCCACCCACAGTGTAATCCCTTCTATGAGTTTATCATTATCATTGGAAATTACGGACTTGTAAAATTAGAGAAAAGTAGGAAGCAAAGTCAAATGATGAAAAAACTGCGTGGATTAAATGTACTTTTTGCAAAAAACATTTTTCTCAATCCACTCACGCTTCCTGTCAGTGGCAGATTTTGGAGATAAGACAAAAAAATCAAGTCATGTTCAACCAAGCCTAGTTACAAATCACAGCTGAAGCTTGGTCTCAAGAATTCTGCCTACTCCTAAAACTACAGAAGTTGGCAGAGATAGCGTTGTTGTTCTTTTAAACTATAGATATATATACACTCACATACATAGTTTCTCAGTTCTTTTTTCATGTATGGAAGGCCTACATTCAGAACAGATGGAGAAAGCATCTGATTTAACTGAAGAAAGAGCAACAACATAGTGTTGTCAAATAAACACAATGTTGTAAACTGCCTAAAAGAACAAACATCAGTTTCTTCACCAAACTTTTCCAATCATAAGAGCTTTAGGTGTTATTTCTAATACAAATTGATGCTTCAGTCAGTGACTGCACAATAATTCAAATTGGCTGTGCCTCTTTAAGACAGATATTTTTCCATATGCATTCCCACACCACATTTACCTGACTACCAAAGAAAAGGAAAAGACAAAATACACACAGAAAATAGAATGAGATCTTCCATACTCAAGAGAGCTTTTGCTTCTTTGTGTCAGTATTCTTCTTAACTGAAATGTGCTGATATAGGAAGCAGCCAACAGAGGAAAGATTATTACTGCATCCACTGTGATGAACAGATACTAGCATTGACTTCTAATGACACTGTACGCTAGTCTGGTAACTTAATAAAAGCCCCCATGCCTTTAAAAGTCCAGTTTATAATAATTTTTCAAACACAATTAATATGCTTTGTAATCATGGGATAACCTGGTGGGTCCATGGAACAAAACAGTCTCATTGCGATTGCTCCGACTCTGCAGCTTGTGTACAAACTGGGGCAGGGGGGAGACTGCTCGAGGCAGATGACCACACTTTCTCAAGCCGATTAAAAGACAATGGAAAAGAAATCTCTCTCTTTTTCTTTTTAGTCATGTATAATATATTCTCCTGTGATGGGCAGATCTTTATCTCCAGTTTACCAGTGCAGATGAAAAGAGCAGTACTCACACAGAGCCCTCAGGCTTTCCCAGTTTATGCTGTATCAGTGTCCTATCACAATGATCCATAGCAACAGCAGTGGCACACATATGCACCTGGTAGGCCTATACTATACTGATTTCAGGTGCGATGCTTCTACCCGCATCCTAGAAGCCTTCCAGATACGCCAGCCAGTACGTTTCATTCTTGAATCCTCAGCAGAACTGGCTATAAGAGGTGCCAGATCCCAAAATTTCAATATAATGGGAAATTAAAGCATGTTCTTGAAGTTTTGGCTGGACAATGAACAGGAAAATGAAATGTTGAAGCTCCCCAGGGAAGGGAAATGCCATGTCAGTTTTCTGAAGTCATCCAAGTTTTCTTGAGCTGCCAGAGGTGGGTTAAGGAGCAAGACACCTTGGGAAACCCAAGATCATCCACAGCAGACCAGGGAGAAATTTCATCATCAAAATGCCAAAGTGGCTCACCCCTGGCAACTGAAGCTCAGGCTTCTCTGAAGCTCTTTGGTTTCCTATCATCAGCCAGTTCACTGATTAGGAAGGAGGTCAAGCTGGCAACAAGCAACCTAGAGAGTCCATCAGAACTTTACATACTGGTGGATTGTGCTTTTTTCAGTGAATAAATACTCCGTAACACTAAAATATGCCATAAAAAAAAAATCTGAGAAGTTTTATTGAGTCAGAAACAATTGCCCCATTTGATCCTTGAATTAAAAACAAACAAATGATCATGTTTTTAGGAATAGGTTGTTATTAGTGGTTTTCTCAGGCTGCTGTGCCCTCTCATGGCTGCAATCCCTACTGAGGCATTCAGATTTTCTCACTCCCTAAACACGTAGGCAAACCAGTCCCTGGAGCCCCTCATACTTTTAGGGTATGAGATTAAAACCACATCAAACCATTAAGTAAGCAATTCTTTTCAAGTCAGACCGCTCCCAGTCCTTTCTTCTCTTGTAATTTTTGCAGACCTCTTCTGCTCTCTGAGTCCTGGGAATTCACTTCATCATTGATGGGTGACTGGAGAAGGTGGGAGGAGAGCTGCTAAATTTCTTCCCCTTTTCTTCCTTCCAAGCAGAACCTCTCTCCTCTTTCCTTCTCAAGATATCTGCAGAGTCTTATCTGGTTAACTAGGTCTCCCTAAGGTATGCAATTCCCGTAATAATTCAGGACCTCTATAACATCCTTCTGCCAAAGCACACCACAAAAAAGGTATAGAATAAAGGCAACGAAAGTCAGGGAGGAAACCATCAAAAACAGTCTAGTAAATAGAGACAGACTCATTTAAACTTAATATATTAAATCAGACAACCAGACCTGGACTAAAAGCACTTCCAAATCACCTCTGAATTTTGACAGAAGGAAGAAAAATCAGTGGGATCACAATACAAATCACCCAAATGTGACCAATGCTGTCGTACTGATGGAATAGTAAATTTGGAATCAGTCTATACGCAAATGAAAATGTGGATGCCTCAGCTACAGAATCCCCCTGGATTAAAAGGTGCCCAGGACATATTAAGGCTGATTACAAAAGCAATGAAGGCAAACACATGGCAATAATCATGAGACACTTTGGTTACTTTCATGCAAACCAGAAAAGTGACACAGTGGGTTGTGAGGCAAAAAGCTAACTGACTTGTTTCTTTTTTCCGTGGTATAAATCACTGCCTCATGGAGCAACCAGTAAGAGACCTGACAGAAGGAGAAGCTTCTCTTGACCTAGTTCCAAGCAATCCACAGGACTCAGCTCCAAATCTGTTGCAAAGGGCCTCCATGATTGCTAATTATCATAACATAATCAAATTCAAGATCCTTGTAGAAAAAAGGGGGGAAAGCCTACTCCAGTATCACTTAAGAAACTACATGAAAGTGCAAGAGGTTAGTAGAAGGAAAATAAAGTAAGTTGCTAAAAGGGCAAAGCACCTGAAGTCAGCTAGGAGACCATCTAAAAATATTTACTAGCATTTCAGAATAAACGTGTACCGCTTCTTCAAAAGTTTCAAAAAGGACCAAAAAAGCCTAGTGTTGTTAAATGGCAGTCTAAAGGAGGCTCTTACAAGTAGAAAGACATTATTCAGAAGTGGAAGTCATGTCCAAGTGAAGAAAATAAAAAAGGTAAGGAAGTTTATATGTTAAATACAAAACAATAAATCAGAAAACATTTTGAAGAAAACTTGCTACAGGCATCCCAATTAATCACAAAAGCCTTGCAAACAAAGAAGCAGCAAGACCTTTGTCAGAGTTCATATGACTAATACGTGATAGAGATGTAAAAAGAGAGTTCAAGGCTGTATCAGAAAAGCTAAATGAATTATCCGAGTTGGTGTTTATAAGGGAAAAGCTCAGGGAATTTCTATGTGTGAAGCAAGTTTGAAATCTCCAACTGAAGTGCCAGCGGCAGGGAATTAGAGTAGGTCAATAAAACAGTAGCAAATCTCTAAGACCAGATGTCATTGACCTAGAAGTCCTAGAGGAACTAATATACAAAATCCTAAGTATGTGATTTATCACTTCAATGGCTTCAAAGGACTCCCGGCCCAGAAAAATGGAAGGCTGCACAGATGACAAAACTTATTAAACATGTCTCAGGAGCAAGAAAATACAGGATACTATAGACTATTAGTTAGGTTTCTATGTCTGGCAGATCGGTTGGAACTTTAGTAGTAGATATACCCATAAATATCTCATAACAGAGAAGAAACAAGTCATTTTTATGGAGGGCTGTCATTCCTCCTAGATGCACTGCAGTTCTTTGAAGACCTCAATAACATGTGAATAGGATGAGTCATTTGATATATTTGGATTCCCAAAACGCCTTTAACAGATTGAGAGACACGTAAAGAAGATAAGTTGTCATGGAAAAAGGAGAAAAATTCTCTCAGGAGTTAATATATAATTAGTAACTTTAAAAAAAAGTAATGACATGAACAGCTTCTCTCAAAGGAGAAGGATATGCGCTGTGATCTCTACTTCTTCACCTATCCATAACATCTGTAGCAGAGGCTGAATAGTGAGTAAAGGTTATTCACAATATAAAATATCTCATATAAATTAAAGCGTACTACACAGAGTTACAGAAATATCACTCCATGATTGAACAATATGTCAGATAGTAGTCCATACCATTAAACATAAAGTAACATATGTCAGTAAGAACAACCTTAACTACATAGGCAGAATGATGGGCACTACGCCAATTATCATTCAGGAAAGATCTAGGAAAGAAACTGGAAATATGTAACAAAAGTAGACTTTTAAGAATATTAACTTATTAGAAGCTACTAAACTACAGGAAGAGAATAGAGAAATTAGAAATATAAAACATCACTATCAATGTGTTTATAGTGGTATAAACTTGTGTTGGGTTTGTGGCTTGACTGATGAGGACAGAGCTGGTCACTGAAAGCAGATCTATTAGAACAGAAAAGGTACAGATAAAAGCAACAGGATAGGAGGAAGTATAGAACAACTTCTCCATGAGGGAAAAAATGGAGCAAGCCAGGTCTCTTCTGCCTGGAAAAGAGACAGTAAGTAACAGATATGAAGGATGTGCAATTTCTGAAGGGCACAGAGAATGTGAACAGAGAATATCAAACTTCATATGATGCCATCAAGCAACAGATTTAACACAAGCTGCTGAAGCCCTTGTTCACATAGCAGACAACACAACTGCACATCTCTTTGCCACGTAGTATTATGGGGACTAAAAGCACAAGGGTCCTAAGAGCAATCAGACCAAGACGCAGAGGAGAACTCCATAAAAGATGCTTAAACACAACAATAAAGGTACCTTCAGCTCAAGAAGGAGTTCAGCCACAGATTGGCAGAAGCTATGAAAATAAAATGCAGGAACCTGCTGCTGGTTAACTCTCTTACCAGAATATCCTTCTCCGGGCACCTGACACTGACCATCATCAGGGAGAGGACACAAGTCTCACTAAAACTTTCCACTGACCCAGTGAAACAGTATTTATGCTGAAGAACTGGTTTTTATTAGGATTTGTGTGGCAGGGCTTTTTTTCCACTGATTTAGTCCCTGCAAGTGACCCAGACCAGTTGTATAGTTGGTCAGCGCAGTGACATGGCACATTTTCAGCTCTCTGCTTGGTGGTTCTGGTCAGGTACAAGTAAAAGTCCTTTTCCAAACAATCACATGGAGTGAACAGGATCACACAAAGTATCCCTGAAAGAGCTACAGAAACAGGAAGATGAGAAAGGCTGAAAAGAAACTGAAATAGGGTATAATCAAACAGCAACCAAGCCCTTCCAAGGATATTTTTCATCCACTGTCTTTCCAATTCTCACATTTGGCTGACAGCATTTGTCGTGGTTTAGGGCAGGTTGGCCAATGACAAGACAGATGCTCTTCCACACCTCTCACTCCAAGGAGAGGAAGAAGAGAGATAAAGAGATTTATGAGTTTAGAAGGAAAACAAAAAAACACTAAACTACTTCAATCAAATATTAATAATAAAATAAAAAGAAAATAATGAAAGATACAATATATATAAATGTGTATACAAAACCATATCAAGCTCCCAGGGAGATGTCACCGGCAGGCACTGGGAAATCTCCAGACTGGACTCAGCAACAGATGGGAACTGGATTCCAGATCTTGACTCAGGAATCTATGGATTAGAGTCAAAGGTAGACCAACTGACATGGTCCTCCTTGGACACCAGCCATTGAAGAAGCCGAGCCACTGAAGAAGAGCCAACCACCCCCTTTCATCTCTCAGCTTTTATAGGAACACCCTATTGGTCAGTTTGGGTCACCTGACCTGTCCACCCCTCCCCACCGGTGCAACCCCTCCATTGGGTAAACAACCCGGTCAGCTGACCCCGGTTGCCATGGCAACCAGTGTAAGCACCAGCCTCTCCCACTGAACAGAAAGTTGGCTCTGCTCCACCCCAAGCCAGGACAGTGTTTGACACGGCTTAGGCCATGTTGAGCAGGCACTGGGAAAACACCAAGCCAAATGAGTCCTAATACGCACATGAAATTACTAGTGCTCTTACGATTTGTATACAGGCTTCCCAAATATCGCATACTTCCACTTTCAGGTAGGGCAGGAGTATGATTAAACCAGTTTTATTTGGCTTTTCTATAGCTTTTTTTTTCTTTTTGCCTTTTTTTTTTTTTTCTTTTAATCTCAGCTGCTCCATTAATTATCAGATAACTTGTTCTGCATCTCTTTTTACAGCTTGACAAATGGAGTTTCCCAAAAGAGACCACAGTAGTAATGGCTTCTCATTATCATGCATTGCATTGCACACACTATAGCAAAAAACAAACAAACAAGAAAATGGTGCTACAAAAAAATATTGGAGTATTGCTACAAGCCGTGCCTTGACACTGGTTTAGTGATAAAGTGAATACCTATGTGGAAAATACTAGCCATAAATTATCACTTAAACATCATCTCTTCAAGTTGAATTACAAATACAGGAAAGGCATAAAGTCAGTTACAGTAGATTTGTATTTGCTGGCACCACCAATGGTGTCAACTTTCAACAAAATGTCCACCAGAGCAACATACTGCAAAAAACAATTCATTTTAATCAGCAACAATTAATTTTGTTTTAGAAGGGGCAGAATTCTTACTGCATGAGTTGCAGGGCTTCTTGGCTTGGAAGTAAGGGCTCGCAGATCATGGCGTCTCTAATTTTGCCAACTTCAAAATGTTGCGAGAGAGGTTTCTACAGTCCTAGTGTGAAACCTAATATGTATTTTTAATGTCTTTCAGAGACATTAGAAAAGCACAATCTAAATGCAAATTAATCTGATGGTACAATTCGGACTGTTCCAGAGTCTTATCTATGTAAACAACTGGATTTTTTTACAGGGTTTTGAAGTTGCTTGTGAAGATAAAAATCTTTGAAAATGAACAGACCCCACCACAGATAAATTTTACTAAGGGAAAATTTGCAGCCGCCTTTTTGGAAACATTCCTAAGGGAGTATGTCATGCACTAGGAAATCCATTCTGGATAATGCTATAAAATTGCTCACCTTAATTTGTATGCCAAATTCTTCTCTATTGAATAACAATTTATGGTATACTCCAGTGTCTGCCAGAAACTGCTGAATGAAAGCCACAGCTGTGTCTGTTATTGGGCAGAAACTACAATGCTGTCAATGCATTTATTCAGTGTATGAATGAATAGCCTGTAAGTTTTTTCAATAACTATCTAGACATTGTTGGGTTTGAGTGGTCTGCAAGGGCTATACCTGGGGACAGGAATGCTTACCATCCAGGCAACAAATGTGGGAGTGAAATTAAATGCTTGATCAGAAGTTTTTTTCCCCTGGATCTGTGAAGGGACTATGTGCTGGAGGACATCTAGAGAGCCGGTATGTTGCTAAGAGCCTCTTTGGCAGCTTGAAACATGGCTGAACACACCAGGTAGGCTGTCCTCAGCTTTCCTGTACAGCATTTTGTGGAGCTTATTGCATTCTGGGCCATTCTCAAAACTTTATGAAGTGGATTATGTTCACTAGGGATGCTATAGGTATAACCCAAGAGCGGTATCTCACCACTCTCACTTAAACTAAGTGGTACCCTACCTGGTCATGGAGAAGGGTTCCTTCTCTGTAAAAATCCAATACTGACTAGCAACAAAATGTCAAAAGAAAAGTCAAAACCATGAAAGATTTTCAGATTCATATCTGCCAGAAAAACATCAGGCAAATCTCAAATTATTCAGTTCAGGCTGGCAATAAAAGACCACAAAAATTCAAACTACACCAAAAGCAGAATGTCTAAGAAATTTATCTTATTTTTCAGATTATTCATTGCCCTGTTTAAATATTAGCCTAGAAAGTCATCTGTCACCTTTGCATTTGCTCAGCTCCATAGATCACATATATCCCAAGCTGCATGAACAGAAGTAGACTGAACAGTTAGAAGTAACTTCAGCTAGGCTATTTTAAAGAAAAGAGTGAAATCTGGCTTATTGATAGAAAGAAGGCATTCATGTTGGCATTTGAATTTGAAAGCGTTGTCTTTAGTCCTGAATAAAGCAGGGATAGATTAAATCACCCTGGGAATAAGTTACCACATTTTTCAAGAAAGACTTTTCTTTTTAAGCGAAAGCTGGAGCTGATGCGATCATATGATCTGGGCTTCACAGCAATTACCAACATATGAATCCAGCTTTGATTAAAGAAGAAATCAAACACGTCACAGAGAAGATTTCAAACTGTTCATTATATGTCCCTGACTAATGAATTTTAACATTTCTTGCATTTGGAGAAGCAGCAAGGAGCTCCAAACACTTACAGGAACAGTACATAGACATGTTCAGTCTTTACTAAAGGGAGACCAGAAGTGCCTGGTGAGATGCTGCAGCCCTTGGGACTGGTCCCTCTCCTCATGTGGTACACCTGACCAGCAGCACCCCTCCTGGGTGGCTTAGACGTGTCTGCACTCATCCGTACCCTTCTCCCCCCACACTTATCACAACATTTGAAGAGGGCATTTCTATGCTTCATTTCCTGAGCAGTTTTCTCTCAAGTACATTGCACACAATACAGACCTGACCAGAGGAAAATAAAGAGAACTAATAATAATAATAAACCTAAAACAGTAATGCCCCTGTGTGCCACTCCACTGATTTAAAGGAGCTGCATCACTCAAGAGGATGGCCCCAAGGCTGCAATCATGGAGCCTTCAAGACCCAAAAGCTACAGTCAGCTCCCTTCCTCCTCTCTCCACCTTGGAAGCTGGGAATCTGGACTATTTCCACTTTGTTTATGCATAACACTTGGCAGTTCTCTTAGGTGCACTTGAAGGCAATGTATCTGCTCAACAGGTTAAAAAAACACCATCCCCCAAAAATAACACTATAACATGCAATCTCCATCCTCAGAAGTTTTCAAGACCATATTCCAGAGTAGCTCAGACTGATCTCAGAGCTGACCTGGCTTCAAACAGGAAGTTGGAGCTGAGACCAACCTTAATTATCATAGGACTTTAGAGTTAACGGCAGACAGTTTCTACCATTAGTTTTACTGACTTCTGTAAAAAGAAAACTAAGAGGCGCCTTACAAAAACTTCCATCAGGCTGCCTTCAGGCTTGTTTTGTTAATGAAGGAGATTTTGCAAAGCGAGAGTGGCAATTCAGCGTTGTTCACCTCTTTTTGAAGTTAACTATTGCAGCTTAATACCTGAAATTTGAAGTAATTGTGTAACATGACCCAGGCTTCTTCAGGGGAATGTTACCAGGATCAATTATAAGCTACATTAAGTTTCCAGTTTCCTAACAGAATATGGAAAGTGATTCCCTGAAGCCAGAGTGATTTTTTTTTTTTTAAAGGATTTTATTAAAGCCAGGGTTTCAATTGTCTTCTGAAGTGTTGCATGATCATTTTTCAGGCTTTAGTTCCTTATTCCTCTTCCCCATCCCCCAGCAGAGAAAAATTAGTGAAGAAGAATTTCTGTTTTACATACCGAGCTTCTCATAAGCTTTCCATTATGTTTTTAGCTCAGACCTCAGAATTCAAAACTCATTCTTTCAGGATGAAACTGGATAGATATGAAGCCCGCAGTCACTTGGAATATTTTCAGCACAGAGCTGGTGAGAACCCCAGCTATGCCATACCCATGTGTATGCTCCCTTTCTTGAAACTTACAGGTCTGAATCAAAACTCACACCCAGTTTGTCCCAAAATGTTAGAAAAGAGTAAAATCCATTTTGTTATTTGTAGAATTTCTATTAATGGGCACCCAGTTTTGCGATCCTTGTTCACAGAAAGATCAGAATGGCCGAGATTACGGGAATTG
Source organism: Limosa lapponica baueri (assembly GCA_002844005.1). NCBI lineage: Eukaryota > Metazoa > Chordata > Aves > Charadriiformes > Scolopacidae > Limosa > Limosa lapponica. Next base: position 1,179,982 of record KZ505666.1, on the reverse strand, counting down.
AAGCAAAAAGCATAGAGCCATACAGGAAAAATAAAAGTGAGGCATAGATAGCAAGCCACATGCTTTTCCAAATTCCCATCAAACACAACTGTAAAGCTTCTCAATAGAATTGAGAGCAATATAGCTATAGCTAACAAAAATAAGTAGTTATGCCTATTTTACAGTAGATGCTGCATAATACTATGAACTTAGTGAAAGTCATTAAAAGATTTAAAAAAAAAAACAAACCACAATAAATCACACTTCTATACAACCAGAAAGAGTAAATTCAATTTGTATGTTAGACAGGACATTTCAGCTAAACACCCAGCTTTTTGGTGTATAAACCACCACTAGTTGTTTTTACAAAGTTGGAGGTTCTACCTACATAAGACTGATTGATCATTTGCTGTTGATCACACTGTTGCATGTAACTTTTCTTTCAGGAAAAAAAGGTGCCTCAGCATCACTAGTCATCCACAGTGCAGGGCTATCAAACCAGGTGAACACAACTACTGAAGGATGTTAATCATAGTTTCCCAGCATTCTCAGATCTGCATTGGCATCAAAGACAACAGCACCTGAAAACCAGGGTAAAGCCTCAATATGGAAGGGCTTTGCGGTGCATGGAAGCATGCGAAAAGAGACAACACACATTTCCTCAATGCAGCTTTATCAAAATAGGTTTAGTTCCCAGACTTATCGAGTTTCCTTCCAGTGGTGATCAGGTAGGAGGGTGAGTGACCTGGGTGATACTGATAAGGGTCTAGATTTTGGCTGAAGCAAAATAAGGGCTCAGGTTGGGTGTACACCTGCACTCCAAGGTCTCACCACTTCAGTTCAACCAACAAAACAAGAGACATGAAAGAAATGAAAGGTCTGTTGGTATTTTAATTAAGCTGATGAGTCAGGCATTTTCTCTTGTAATTGTAAGCTGACCAGAACTGTTTGTGAGAGGCTCTCCAGCTGTTTCAGTCTGCCTAACCTGTTTGTAGCATTTATAATGATTTCCATCCATTCAAAAGAAAACCAAAAAACCCACACAGAAATCTGTCTTGCTGAGGTGAATCTCAAGGAACACTTCATAAAAGAAAATTAATCAGTTTTAGTAGTTTGTGGTTTTGTTAGAGTATATTACCATATTGCCATTATCTCCTGCACTATTTCTTGCTGTCCACCACCAAAAACTGGGATGTTGCATACTAAAAGAAAAAAAAACAAAACAGAACAAACCAAAAAACAACCCGAAGCAAAACAAAACAAAAACTGAAAATGCCCTCAAATATCCTTAGGTTTTCAAAACCCAATTCCAAATTTAAAATTCTCTAAATGTATCAAAAGCTTGAATAGTTTTTTTCTCCATGTATTCCATCTAAGCTTTTAGTGACTTTTTATTTCCCTTTCCTGGAACCTCTCAGGACCCTATAAAACAGATAGCATTTCCAAAGCACTTGCATGTCACTGGACCAACCCCCAAAGTTCTTGCTGCTCTTCCTTGTCCAAAACATACTGTTTTAAAAAGGAGATTTGCTCAAACAGGGACCAAATAGGAACCTGCAAATTTGGCCCACTCAGCAGCCCCTCCACTCTGAGTGGATAGACAGCACAGCTGTCAACTTTTCAGATCTGTGGTCTGAGAGATGTAGCCCCCAGGCTACATATCTCAACATTTCAGTCCATTTTCCTAGAAGAGATGAGAGAGCCTGGGAGATAACATCACTTGAAAAATGCCTAAAATTATTCCTCCACCCAAAGGATTTATTTGAACTGATAATGGTATGTTTCCTTTCTACGCTGTTGCAGTAATATGCTTCTGCAATGCAGTAATCTCAGCTTTAGAGTGCTCTTGGAGAAACAGCAGCCCAGCTTCAAACCTGTAACTGTTTATCCTTATTGGCATACCATTTTGTCAATTCATCTCCATTATCACATGCATCTTGACTTCGGTTTTCCTGACAAATCAAACAAGTTTTATTCTCAGACAAAAGAAGGATTTCTTAAAGTTTCTCTTGCTCAGAGCACAGCTTGTAATGTTACTGTGTCTTGAGCATGCCATAAACGTGGAACCTCTCTCATACTGTGGAGCAGAGCCGAGCCAAGATCAGAGCCGTGGCAGCAGCCAATTCCTTATGCTCCAATTACCAGCTACTCAACATTTTCACTCTGGTAAATCTCTAACTCAAGAGCTTATGAAATGAAAAGTTTGTTACAGCACAGACATTAATAAGCCCTTGTTTAAAGAATACATTTGTTAGTATCGCAAGGAAGCTTAATTAACAACATCCTTCTTTAGTCTTTTTTCAAATAGCCCCTCTAATCTAAATTTTATGTTAAAGAATATCTTCACTTTTATCGTTTTATTAGTGAATTAGGGAAAGATTCATGATTGCTTGGTAATTAGAGAGACAGTGACATTTTAATGTACCCTGTAATATGGTACTATTGTATATAATTCGTAAAGTTCCATAAGATTTTCCATAGATTAAAAAAATCTGTTTAAAAAAAGAACATAAACAAAGATTTTAATCAAAGCTGAGTGATACTGAAGTTCTGTTGAATGACCCTCTCTGTTTATGCTTTCGGCAGATGAAAACACTCGGAGGAGAAGTGTAAAGTGACATCTGAGCCATATATATTTTTTGTCCGCGTACCAGTGAAGCAGATATATAATGTTTCTAACCAATGAACATAATAAACATATTTGTGACACTTCATGAAAATTCATAACATTAGAAAACCTACATATTGGCAATTATACCTGCCTTTCCTGAGTTATAGCTGATTTGTTAGTAAGCTTCACCTCTACTCTCCACATTGCTCGAGGGCAGAGATCAGGAGTGGGGACTGACATGGGGCAAAATGGATATTAATCCTCTATGCCTAATAGAGAGATCTTTCTCCAGAAGGTGAGATTAACAATGTGGGCTTATTTTAGACATTTCAAATCAACTTCAAATCAACTTCAAATTCAAATCAATCTCATTTTCCACCAAGGACAGGAGAAACCAGATTCCCCTCCCTGGACTGAAGCTATGTCTTCTGTAAATACCCATCAAGGTACTTACACTGATGATAGCTCAACAGACCTGAGTCTGGGACCAACATTTCTGTTGAATTTAGCACTACAATACCTCAACACTTTCCAGCTACGTAAGAGATAATAATTTTATTTTAATATCCTACAAATCCAGGGAAATCTTGGCAGCAGCATCAGTGCAATGAAAAAGAGACATATATCAGACAGTGACAATATAACTTAGGGTATTTCCCATGAGGGTGAAACCTCAAAGTAAACCATATAGGTGCACAGGTATATTTAAGCTATTATACCTGTAGGGCCTTATTAACAAGACTTTAAAGAAAATTTATGCAATTTTACTGCAATTTCCTTTTTATCCAACACTCATTTCCAAACCTTTTGAAATATATTATGTTCAATTAAATTCTTTACCATCTTGTTCCTTAAAATTAACTAGGACTGAATTTTCACTGTGTTATGCCTGGCCCTACATTTAATTACCCACACTTAGAATATTAGACACCATGCTGATTTCTGTCTAGAGGAAATGACCTAGGATCATTGGAAGCATATGAAGTTCACTTTAAGATGAAGCAATAACTTATATTAGAGGATGTAAAAGGTCTTAACCTCTAGCCCCTCAACATACTGCAGCAAAAAGCTCCTCTTTATTTTTTAATTAAAAAAAAAAAACATCTGCAATGCATTTTTCCCCAAAGTCACTTAATAGTCTTTAAAACAAAATTCTCCCTGGCTAAATGGCTGCGCATGAGCATACACGTAATAAGCATCACCCAACTTGGCTGGATGGCTTTGCTGGTTGTTTGGGGAATAATGTTTCCCTTGGGTTACAGTTATTCAGCATGCTCCTGAAGCACAATCTTTATTTCTGTTAATGTTTCTTTTAAAAAATAAAAATTAAAAAGGGATCAGTCTCACACACACACAAACTTTCCCTAGTGAGAAGCCTTTCCAGAGCTTCATCTCACTTGAAATTCACTGCTAAAATTGTCTGATGGTTTACCAAAGCACAGCTAGAGACTTGGTTGGCAGTTACTAGTTCATAGAAATATGGTACATGCCTCTTAAAAAAGAAATAAATAGGTGCAGCTATCCTAGTAATTATTTAGCACTTGTCAGACTTTTGGTTGATATCAGGGAAATAGCATAATTTGGTTACTCAGAATAGGAATTTTAGAAGTGCTTCAGGAAATGAATGTCCAACTCGCATATCAATCTTGTCCAGTCATTATCGTCTAACTAAAAGCTGAGTTAATTAGGCTTCCCATTAAGTGCACTCTTTCTGGAATTTATACAATGCTAACTCAGTAAGCTTGCAAGGGCTGATCCTGACAGTGCTATAACCTTTCCTAAAATAACAAACCAAACTTTAAAGGCAGAGACAATTGCATTTTGCCTTTGAATTATCAGGCCAGGATGTTATAGCATGGATGATTATTGTAGGCAGATTAGTCAGCCTAAAGCAGAGGGAGTGAAACTTTACCTTGCAAAGAATGTTGGCCTCCACTGAGAATGCCTGCTGCCAGCTCTGCAACAAGGAAATCCGAAGCAAGTTAGCGTTGGAAGTACTGTAAAAAGACTCAAACAATACCGGATCCCAAAACACATAAACCTTAAGAGATTAACATTTTCACTTTAATTTGGCCTCGCAAACATCTAACCAGACAGCAAAGGAACAAGTTATCACAAGGGCTACTGTGAAAGATACCTCATTAAGATTATCACAGAAGAAAAATTCTAATTTGATTTGAACAGTTGCAAAGTTCCCAGTATTTCCTGATTTTACTTGGTTAGAGAAACAAAAATACAGGGACCTGCAACTACATTGGACATCAACTGCTAAAGACTTACAGTTTGTCAACATTAAGGTCTTTCACCCTTCTCAATATCCAAAATTCCTGGCCCCGTATCCCCTTTCTCTTTGATCTCCTAATCTAGCTCCCCTGCCTCAGACCTCCATTGCTCTCATCTTCTTATCACAGCCCCATATTCTCCAACCGAAGGCTGGTGATTGCCTAGTTCATAGAATATCGTGGCTGCTTCTTAAAAAATAAATATTGAAATCAGCAGCTGATCCCCTCTGCCCACAATACCCCAACCTGGCAGTGGTATTCCCATTGCAAAGCAAATTTCCTCCTGATCACAAAGACTGTGTCTGAAGCTGCAAAGAGGAGTTTTTAGCCATATTGGGTTTTTTCTGCTGCTCAGCATATGGAAGGAGATGGCCAAATGCCTGGGGCTACTTCTACCTCTCAAAGGCTTCATTGGCTTCTGTTGGGCCCCTTTGTACGCTGACCCAAGGACCACAGCTGCTTACGGTGGCTCCTTGCTGTGCAAGTACGTGACAACATGCCAAGTATAGGCCAATGTAAAGTTGAACAGGCCAAACATGTTACCTTATCCATAAAATGTGATGGGCCAAAATAATTAAGAGCAACTTACAATTCAGTTATAGGCTAACCATAAAACAGTATCTCAGGATGGCCATTTCCACCTATAACGGAACTACGTGAAACATAGTGGTTTAACTTTGAAGGAGTCCATGCTTAGTTTCTATGAATTTGTCCCGCATTCAGGGTTTTGAAGAGCCCAGCAGGTACCGCTGACTTCTTCTTTGAATGCTTTCTTGTCATTTCTAAGCAAGCTAATCTGACATTCTTTCTACCAAAAGTCACCTGTCATCTCTAAACACAGTTCAGACTATTCTCCAAACTTTCCCAGACTTGCAAATTTCTCTCCAAGTCTGCTGCAAGTGCCAGCCTTCACCACGTTTCTTGTAGTCTTGGCTGAGAAAGATTATACAAACAAGCAAAAAAGATTTAAAGTTTCAGAAGAACAATTTCTGTCCAGTCCATGGTTTGGGCAACGTTTCAGGTCAACTCTTTATTTTACCTCTGCCAGTTCCCACATTGCAGTTTACGATGGAAACCTGAACCAAGGAATGCTCTCAGAATGGCTACAGCCAGTCTGGACACACAACGCTAAAAACCAGGCTCAGAGATTGTTTGTTCAAGAGCACCAACTAAGCACCTTTACCATGTGTTTAATACAGGTTATTTGAAAGGCATTTGAAAGCTAAATTGGGCTTAGTATTACCTTTTATGTTTTATGGGTTGTGGAAATTTTCCCTGCTTAATTATCAAAGCATTTTATGGCCTTCTACAATCCCCAGGAAAAAAAGGACAGAAGAGAAAGGTGGGGGAGGCAGTCTGATCCATCAAGGCATCCGGATGAAAGCCTGACCTCCAGAGTTCCCAGGGAATGGTAGAGTTTCTTAGCCTCCCAAAGCAAGAGAGTGTCTGCCCTTTCCAGGAGGGCTGGAGGCTTTGAAATTGGAAGCTGAGAGGATGCTCAGAGAGGGCAGCCAAGGCTTGCTGTGAGCCCCGGCTCCTATGACAGGCAGCTCCTCTGCTAGATGATGGTCATAGAGGGCAGGAAAACAAGCATGTTGGCTGCAGATCACCATGGTGTCTGCCTGCCTGGTGCAAACCAAGGAAACAGCAGCCTGGATTTTTTTTATTTTTTTTTTATTTTTTTTTTTTAAATCAGACTGACTCAACTGCTAAGCACTGAAGAGGAAAAATCAATTTACAGCCCAAGCTTTTTTTCCTTTAACCACAGAAAACAATTCCAAAAGGGGTCTTTTCTTCACAGCCCCCACAAGCTCGGCTGAGGTTGCAGAGGGTCTGAAGAGCCTCTAGACTGACCAGTGGCCAATGTCTTGGTTGTGGTGAAGTGAACCAGGCTCTACTAGAGCATCAGATTCTACCCAGGCAACCTGCTTCCTTTTTTGTGCCTTCCTTCACCCGTTCCCTGCCTCTCCTGACTACTGCAATGGTAAAAGGAAGACTCCTTCCTCTTGTGTTTGCACCAAGTCCAGCACCATAAGGCTGTCAAGCTCTGCACTTACTAATACCACAGAATCAAATAATCAAAGAATAAATTATTCTAAATCTAGTCCAGATCCATCCTCTCTCAGTGCACTCCTTTGGGAATTTTGTACCTAAGCTTCTTGGAAATCCTGCAAGGAGTTTAACTGGATGTCATATAATTAAAGCTTCTTAAGAACAGTATGACCTTACTAGGCTGTCCTTTGAAGATTTTGGCATTCAATGGCAGGGAGCATGAAAGATTTTACAGTGAGCCATAAATTAATTTCCTAGTTACAGTAATAAGGGAGTGTCACATTTATTCAGACTGCTTCCTTCCTTTTTCTATCAAATGAAGTTAAAAACTGAGCACTGTAAATAATCTAGGCACACTTGCCAGCATCTAAGGCTGGCCAGAATTTTCAAAGGCTATCACAAGCTACTCAATGAGCTTCCTAATGCTGTTAGACAAGTGCCAACTCAACAGTTTGAAAAGCACAAGTTTGCCTAAGCACACTTATTTCTTCCACAACATCTCTGAGCAAACAGTGACCCTGACACGTGCATACAGTGTCAGTGTCCATTCATGTATGACAATGATACAGCAGTTGTATTGCAGCCAGTTCACCCCCCAATGTACATAACATAAGAATTTTGCATGCAAGGTGTAGGATTTTACACACTAGAAGGAGACCACAGAAAAGTTCAATTTTAGACACTAGGTAGGTACTAGATGCAGTTGTATATCATCAAGAACCTTAAAATCAAGAGCTTAGTTAATACCCTCTGTACTCGCATTTCCCCACATATGTCCAGCTTATGTCAGTGATCTCCATTTTAGACCATCGTCAGATGGCTCAAAATAAATGTGCCGTTTACACTGCATCCTGTCCTACCCTGGTCCAGCACTGCAAGTCAAGAAATAAAAGTGGCAGCAAGAGCACATTTTGGCTTGACAACAAAGATAGCCCACCCCTCTGTGAGATAAAAAAAAAAAAAAAAA
>KZ505666.1:1006183-1171734 GCA_002844005.1 Limosa lapponica baueri | reverse complement strand
TTTAATGCACAGCCCAAATGAACTCAGGGAGACTTTTTATAAGGCAATGATTAACAATTAAACCCTGTATCCAGCATCACATCAGAAGACAGAAATCGTCCCCTCAGAACTGAGACGTGACAGCAAAGGGCCTTACACACAAACTGCCTCATGAACACCTCATGTAGATTTAGGCAGCTCCAAGTTAGATAACATTTAAGCTGAAAATACCAGTAAGATTTAGCCCACTGATCACAGGTGCTTCACCCAAACACAGCAGCTCTGTCTTCCTACTGACAACCTGTAGAGCCAGGGTCTGGGCATCATGAAAGAACTCAGCATGTACTGTATATCTTGCAGTGATGTGTCTTTGTAAATTGGATTTACCAGCTTGCATCCTTCTTCTCAGAAAAAAATAGTGGTTTTATCTATTAAAAAGCAGGCTCAGAAAGCTTCCTTCTTCCCTTCCTGAGGAAAAGCAAAACCTTGGCAGCTAAAAATGAACAAAAATAAGTTAAAACCTGAAGAAAACAGAAATTACAATAGAACAGAAAGATGAGATAAAATTAGGTTTCTGAAGATCAAGGAAGGAACAGACATGTCAGGTATGGAGGCTACCTCAAAGAGCAGCCCCTGGGAGATGGAGACTATGGGTCTAGGCAGGGGAACTCAGCCTGCAGCCCAGGTCTATTTAAGTAGATATTAAGGTGGCAAAGTCCCAAATCAGAATTTCTAGCTAATAAAGCAGAGCCACACACCAGCTTCAGGTCAAACATAAACAAGCATTTTTGTTAAATAGTGGCAAAAATCTACTGGAATAAATTAAAAGACAAACTACCACCAAGTTTGGCTACAACTATGTAGAAAAAAAACATGAGTAATTTTTCTTCTGCTCTCAAAAGCTTTACAGTCTTTTGATTCGCCTGCTGGAGATGGAAAAAAGTCTTTTAATTTAAAAGTTAATAATTTTCTCATATTTAATATGCTACAGTCTGCTTACACTGAAATTTATGGCTAATCATCATTGCAGTCCTCACAAAAAGTATCTTAAGTTTTGGAGATACACTGCTCCTAATAATTCCTTAACTTGTTGGTTCATTTTATGCACAATTCAAACACCTGAATTATTGGCATCAGGGACAAACCATTATACTGTCCTTTTGCTTCAGTGTTTGCATTAGTTATTGATAACTTTGTGTACCATGAACAAATATTTGCTTTTGATATTTAGATTATTTTTTTTAAACAGAGATGCTTTTGGTTGGATATAGCCAATTCCTGTTCTGCAAGATATGATAAGCGTCACCTGTTGATACCCTACTGCTGTCCAGCTAAGGGCAGGATAACTAACTTTGTTTTTCTTTCCCCTTTCTAAAATCTCAATCAGATCTCAGTTAATGTTGTGAAAGTCTTTTTACCCCAGATGAAACTCTACAACCGTCTCCACATCTTTGACCACAGACAGCCAACTAAAATACATGCAGTGTATTTTAATTTGTGAGGTATGTTCACAAAGTATTTCTTTTTTTATTTGCCTCCACACTGTTTACATTGTTTTCAGTCCCAGTGCATCTCTCCGCTAACTGGTTAGAAGGAAGCACAGGACGATGAAATAGTCGTTCATGACAGGCAGGTCATGTAGCAGTAACAATACACCTTGTACTGCGAGCCACGTCAATGAAGGGAAATAAGGTTTGCTGACTGCAGTGGTGACCCAGTTGAAGACCTGGGTCACCTGCTTCTTTGCAAGGGTTCCAAGTTCAATGTTCAAGCATGGACTACAGTAGATAACAGAGACACAAACCAGAGTGAAAGTATGAGGAGAAGGAAAAGAGCACCCGTGCAGAGGCTCTACAGTAGCAGGTACGGTATCGCACACTTCAGTTGAATAGCAGTAACCCCCTACAAGTGTAGAACGTATGTATGCATACACATAGTAATAGATACTTTGAGCTCCTACATATCTACAAAAAAAAAAATTAATAAACAGCACCAGTGGAAAGCCATAAGATTGTCACAGAGATAAGTTGCATAAATCTAGTATTTCACATCTCTGAAAATAGACTTTGGCTGTTTGATTCAACCATAAATCAGGATCCTCGTTAATCTGGTTTTAGAGTGGCTTTCCTGTGCAGGTTTGAGAGTCTCAAAGGAATATACTGTTCGTTGATTTATATACTAGTCTTGCTGAAAAGTTGATTTACCATTGCTTTCTGCAAACAGTGAATTGCAGCTAGCTGGTTCCTCTGAATATGCAAAGCCTGTACTGTATATAAAGGTGGGCGAGTTTGACAGCTTGCAGCCAAGTAAATCACACTGATCCCAGTGTTTGCCTTGAGATTTACAGTGCACACTATAATTTAGTCCCCAATGCCGACCCACAAAATACAGCCAAATAGGAAAGCGTTTTGTCATATTTTCATACATTGGAACTTCTTTCATTTATCCATTATTTCAAAGTCAATCTACCTAACAAAATCCACTGTGAAAAGGATTACCCCTTTGATGATAACCCCTTATTCTAGATGATGACATCTAGAAATAGCTGTCAAATTAAGTTTGAAAACTATCTCAACCAGTACATTTTAGCGCTTCAAGCAACCCTTGGGGTCCGAGACGTTTTCTTTAGATTTCCAGCAATGCTTACTTATTTTAATACAAGCCACTGCGTACAGACACAATTAAAAGCCACAGCAATAAGCATAAATTCCAGAGGATTTCTGAAACCCAAAAGACGCAGGCTAACCATAGGCATCTCAACTCCAGTTTTAAAAAAAAAACACAAACAACAAAAAAACCAGCAGAGAGTATCAGAACTCATGTTATTAATTTATCTATACCCACTACTCCTGCGCATTTGATAAGAATACTGTAATATTTATTTCTATGTATGTGACAAAACACAAAGCTTCAATCAGCTACAACTTTTTACCAGGTATTTCAGGACAATACATCTTCTCAAGCTCATTTAGCCAACCCATTCACCACATTCAATATTCTTGAATCTAGATTCTTTGCCTACAGAGGTGACCCAGCTGTCATCATACTGCAAATATCAAGATAGCAGATATTTTTCTTTTTGCTTTGTTTAATTTGGCAAACTATAACTTGACACATTCTTTATAGCGACTTTTCCTGCTTCTGGCAAAAAACTGTGCACCTCATTGGCCAGCTAAATAATGAGGAAAGATTATCTCCTTTGTAGAAAATTATGCCGCCAGTGTCACAATATGAAGACAGCGTAATTTATAGCTACTTCTCTCCCTCCCCCTTTCATTTTGGCCTGGACACTAGGTCTTTTATATCAAATTTCAAGCCATTTTTCATTTTAGGAGCTAATCTGTTTGGTTACTGAAGTGGAATGACAGAACACACCTGTGATCAAAGGGGAAGGTAGATGGAAAAAACATCTCCCGAGTTCATGTACATACTACATCCATTACCCTGACCTTGTAACACAGTGCTGCATATAGGTTTGGTCAATTATTAGACATTTTACAGTTATTTTCAGAACAAAGAAACTATTGAGCAAGTCTGGCATGCACTTTGTTCTTTATTAATTTAAACTGTCCCAAGTAATGACTTGAGAGAGGTCAAATATCTCTTAATAATAAAAAAAATTCCTCCTGTATCAATGAGCATATTCACAGAGGCAAAACCCAGAAGTTATCATTCTTCAAGATGGAGCAAGACCACCTCCTTGCTACCCAAACCAACTGAGTTATCACAACCCTCTTTAGAATGAAGAAATTCTAGATTCACGACCTGGCTTAAACTCATTGAGGGTGACTTTGGCTAATTCAGGGGTTTACCCCAGGAGCAGCTTTAAGTGTCTGTTTTGTTTCAGCAGGGAACAAAGAAAACCAAATTTTGAGTGCTGCAGTTTTTCCACAGAGATGGAACTTTTCTCACCCAGTCACTTTCAATTAACTTCACTTGCATCATGAGAGCATTGACATATGATGGGATTGTAAGGTTTATGAGACAAAGCTAAGGGCCACAATCCCAGCCCTGTGACTGTCTCAGCACTGCAAGTAGGGACAAGATTGCTGGCATCACACTTTAATGAATGTTTCTCTTGAGGCTCATGGATTTTTAAACCAATCTTACTATTTCATTCTTTTTTTTTTTTTTTTTAAACTCAGTCCTCTATCTTGCCCAGGGAGCATGCTCAAACGGGAAAAGGGGGGAAAAAATGTGTAGAAGGAGGAATCACCTCTGAGCAGATTGTGAAGAACCTGGTTATCAGCTCAAGTCTGATACATGTTACTGCTTCTGTCCTTTAATACTCAGGTCATGTTCCCCTTAGCCTCTTACTGAATCAGAAAGAAATAATAGATGATGAAGAAAAAGCTCTATCTATTCATTTACTTCCTTTATTTGAAATAATAAATTATTTGTGATATCATCTTCCATTACTATTGAGGAAACTACAGTGGAGCAGAGGGTTATGTGAATTTAGTAAATGATAGAAGCTCAGTAAATTCCATCAAGGGAGACAAATGGGTGGCCTGCTTATGTGGCCCACTACAACAACACTACAACAACAACTGAAAGAAAAAAAAATCAGAGAAAGAAAAATGAGGAAAAGACTCCTTCCCCACCCCACCCCAGGCCCTTCCATCCAAACCTATCAAATTATTTCCCATGGCTGAGTAATGTAAAAATCATGTAGAAAACAGAGAATTTAGAAAACTGCCTCTAGATAGAAAAGTGATGTTGAAATGCAAATTTTTTTTTATCAACTTTAATGAAGTGCATTCAACATATGAGATATCTGTCCAGAAGAAGCAGAGAAGTGGAAACATGTTGTTTTGCAAATGTTGATTTGCCTGGAAAGTGTAACCTTGCATTCTTACAAGTCACATTTTCATTGCTTCATAGATAAAGGAACCATTTTCTCATCTCTTGCAATAAGCTTTTTCCCTCTGGTATGTGGGCCCCAATCTCTCTTCCCCTGAAGGATGAACAATAAAAACACATTCATCGTTTTCTCTATAGGATTATAAATAACAGGTGTTAGGAGTTCCAGAGGCGTTCATTGTAAAATCCTTATACCATCTCTATGAGCAGAAAACATCCTATTCCAGTGGCATGAAACCCTGGCTACCAGCACAAAAAAATGAACAATATGCAAGCCAAATAAAATGGCATTCCCAGTAGTAAACAACATCTATTTGTTCAAAGGCAATCTTTTCTCATTCTGGGAAATAGCTACCACTCTACAGCTAAGGAGAAGGTAGGCTGGTTGCACTACCCTCCCATATGCCATAGAAATATTTCCTCCAAAACAACATGGAGGGCACCAACATAGAGGCACCAGATAGCACCCAAAATTCTTTGTTCCCTCCTCTCACTGATCTGGTGTGCAATGATGTCCAGCCGCCACCGTACTGTATCGCCAGATTCAGCATCAGATTCTGCCCCAAACAAACTCATGGGATTCTATGACTTTACAAGAGAAGTGAGAAGGTAGAAAACATGAACTTCTGTCTGCTTTTTTTTGTGAGCTAGAAAAAATTCTCTGAATATCCCCTTAGTGATAAGGTCAATGCATTTTGGAGACCATTTTTTACAGCTGCAGAGGTATCTGTAAACTGATAGCAGTTTATGTAAAACGAAAAATTTGCATGCTTTGATAGCTCATTAATCAAGTCTCTGCAAAAAAAAAATAAATAGAGAAACAAATGAAAACAGACCTTTTGATGTGGAAACATTTTTGTTAACTGATTTCTATTTTCACATGCTCTTCTTCTATCTAGTTTTAGCTAAAGTCAGAAAAAATAGTATAACAGGTTATTCTTTCAAGACTTCTACCTTGTTCAAAATTAGGAAGCTTAGCCAAAATGCTTGAGCAATTCTAAACAGGCAGAAAAAACTGCTAAGTACTCATCCCAAATTTTGCTGTGAAAAAAACCAGTTTGTCAAACTCAAATTTTTCAGTAAGAGGTAAGCACCCATTTCAATGGTAGTGAGTGTTTGGGTGTGAAAAGAAGAGGGGGGAAAGTGAAAAAGGGAAGAACAGAACTCACTTAAGCTAGTAGTTCAGCAGGCAGCATACCCCCTTAACTCCCAAATGGCATGAATCTATGAACTACAGACCCTGTAATTACAAAACTGAACAGCACGAAGAAGATAAACAAAGAAGGCCTACTCCACAAGGTGCGATAGCCTCCTCACAGCAGCCCAGCACTCACCTTTGCTGAAGTTTTACCACACAGGTTTGTTCAGATTGGATTGAACCAGAACCCAGAGAAGGACCACTATCCCCAAGGCACTTTATCTTTTGCTAAATGCTGGGTTTGGTTTTAACAAATAGTCCTTTTCCAGCAATATGTTTTCACAAGGAAAATTCCCAACAAGCTGATCTTAGAAACAAGCCAATTTCCAGATCAGAGATCTAGATTAAATTATTTGAAGACATTTCCAAGAAACATCTGTTTCTTCCACATGAATTTCCAAGTCTTTCCTCAGCTACTTTTTGTTAACCTTCTACAGTTGTCTTGTTTGTTTTTTTTTTTTTTTTTTTTTTTTTTTTTTAAAGGAGCTAGAAAAATCACTGCCTTCAACTACAAAAGGAGTGCAACGGAAAAGACTACTTAATAGCACAAAGGATGACTCTCCAATTACAAAGACTAAAAAATACCATAGGCTTACTGTAAGAGGGACTGTAAATGGAAGGACATGCAACTCACCTCGTGGCTTGTTTTGAGGACAGAAAGAAGAAACATTCAAATTTCTAACCCTAGCACTATTCATAAGCATTAAAACTCTATAGCACTACCTGTAGAGAGACTTGAGCTTGTTCTACTTGTACTCCCAAGCTGACAAGAAACCCACAGCTGTGGTTAGCAGGGCACGAAGCCCAGGCTAATAAAGTTCAGCTGAGAAGCAGGGTGTATTAGTTTAGGCCTGGTGCCATGCTAGTTTGCTATATGGCTTCCAGTCAGCTCAGAGGGAAGACAGAGCAAGCTCACATCACCTTGTGAAAGATCACGTAGCCATGACTTCAGATAAATAAGAAAACATAACATAGGAACTTTAAGTCTTCAGGTTTGTGGACATACAGGAGTTAGAAATGTCTTTGCCCTTGCAGGCAAACGTTCTAAGCTCTGTCCTGTTGGTGGGTTACGCTTGTTCCTGGTTCACCCCCTGGACCCAACAGGTGCTTCACCCATGGAAATATGTCCCAGTAAAAAACTAGAAATGTGGAGGCCAGACAAAGATCTGGGGTTAAGAAAAATCCAAAAGATTTAGGACATGTCTTTCACATAAGTGATCTACTATTTCAGGTTGCTGAAAAAATTCCATAGAAACAAGATAAATTAACATGGTAAAGCCACTCGTGCTGTCTCATGAGATCCTTGTATGGTACTTTGACATGTGTTTGTGCTCTGAGACGTTATATGTAATGTGGTGTTACAATATGCTCATGACACGTTTACAGCTGACTCCTTTAATTCAGTGTATCAGGGGAGAGACTGCTGCAGTGGAGATGAGGAACGGGAACTGAGAAAACACCTGTCAACTTTCGCCCTTCAGAGGTTAATACCAGTGGTCTGAAGTGCTCAACTCCAGTTTGAGAGAATGATTAATGTCCTACTGCGATTTTCAGAGGAGTAGGAGCTGTCACCAGAGCTGTCATGATACTGCACCACAATTTAAATTGCAACTGCTCTTCTGAAATCTTGTTAACTTTCAGAAACTTTCTAAGATAGAAGCTTGCAAAGCACAAGACAGATAAAAGGTGGTATTGCTATCTAAATTATATTATTATTGTCTGCTGTGGATAACTTTCTTCTTTGGCAATCTGGCTTACAGCCCCTAGGAAACACAAGACCTTTCATCCTTTTGTTCCAAAACAAAATTAACAGCAAGGGATTAGAATGTCTGTGAATTACCTCAACCGCTCACATTTCTACTGAGAAAAAATTTTCTGCTGAGAAAAGAGGCTGCTTCTTTCTTTACTGTCAGATATTTACAGTGGCATCTCTCACACCTCTCATCCATGGAAGAATAGCAGAGTAAAACTGCCAAGACTCCCTGAATCTCTGAGGTGGTTGTTGAGTAAGCAGGTGTTCAGGTCTCTAAATTGATGTACGTCAAGCCGTCTATTGACATCCATACCACAGCCTGAGGGTCATGCAGCTACCTCCATCAAATAAAGGGCAGGCAAGAAAATATTTCTTTCTCAATGATCTTACCTTAGATAACTACAACATTCAAATTTTCAGATTAATTCCCACTGTAGGTGCAAGGCATGGAAAATATCCACAGAGAAGCACACTGGTCATGTGAATACACCACCAAATTGGGATGCAGGAACCAGGTTCAGCCTCCTCTTCTGCCACAGACTCCTATGCAAGGGCAAATTCACTGAGCTCCTCTTCTTCCCTCAGTAAAGCACAGAGTATAACCACACAAGTGTTCCCCATACCTCAAAGTGTTAGGAGAAAAAAAAACTTACGTGCACATGCAAGGTGTTAGATATTTATGTAATGATTTATTCTCACGGTGTGTGAATACAGCACAAGATTTAGAAACAATCTCAGAATGAATTCCTAAAGCCATTAACTGGCAAACTCTTCACACCTGCTAAGTCCAGACCCCAAAAATAATTCATAAGCATTCAGTAACTTCCCTCTCCCCCTGGGGACTTAGTGTAATTTTAGCGTTGATCTCACTGCCCACACGAGTATGACTGAGATCAATCCATCTGATTCTCACAAAAACCTTGGTAAAGAAGGGGCTCGGATCTCTTATTTGGCGTCAATCAAATGTCAAGAATGAGATTTCTGTGGCATTTACACAGTCCCATAGATTGAGAAACATTCATGGGATTTGAAAAGCAAAGGCTTTGTTGATATTTTTCTAAGTTCACTAAGGTAAAAGCGTGTTTGCTCCACCCAAAACTGGAGTGATAGCAATGTTCTGGACTTTGTTTGCATGAATTCTTCCCATGCCATCTACCTGTCCAAAAAAAACAGTTAGGCCTTAGCTCCGGTCTCATATAAACTTGTTTTCTCCAGGTAGAGTTATACCATTCAAGACTTCTGTCACTGACAAGTGAAATCAGGAATGGATTCCATCTGTATTTTTCATAGTTAAATGAAGCACGGGGGAAACTGCCTGAGTTGAAAAACATCAAAAACTCCAGATCAGGATCTAACCTGAAAAATCTAAAATTCTTAAGTTCTAAAAAAGTTTAAAAAAACCCTATAGCTTTGAATTTCTTCCATCAAGTTTGATTTTGCTGGTCTTCCTCATGAGGAAATGGGGAAAAAAATTGTGAAATTTCCATTTTACACCATTTCACTTTGGAAAAATTCATACCTTCCTTTCCTCCACCTTTCTCCTTTGCAAATTGTGAACTTGAAGATTTCTGGTATAGAAAATGGGTAAAATAACATGCTTTGTTCTACATGGAGTCACATTTGTCCTGAATTTAAGTCCTTTTTTATTTTAGTGTAGATATCTTTATTAAAAGAATAATATGCACAAACATGCAAATTTGTAGTAACAGAGACCAATTTTCAATTTTGTAAGCAATTCTGGAAGAAAAAGCAAAAGTGTGGACACCTTTTCTCCTCTGCAAACCTGTTTTCTGGCCCTTAATATCCATTTACTGTCTTCTACTAATTATGATGTAGACAATTGACTTTTCGCAGTCCTCTTTCTCTGCTCATATTTACAAGGAGCTAGAGGACTGGTTTTATATACTGCAGATCTGAAAATTACTCTTGGACTTAACACAGTCATTTAAATGCCAAGTTTTTGTAAAGGCCTCACAAATGTCTTGGATTTGTAGTTCATGAAAAGTTTCATTCTTTGAAAGACTCCCTGAATAGTCTTGCCAGGGAAGTGGTGGTAAAATGGTTTTAGCACTTCTGTGAAAACTGTAGCACAGATGATTAGAGATTATAATACACAGAACAAGGCCTTGGAGAGTACATTAGATTTTAACAGCACTTGAAAGCTTAGCTAGAAGCTGGTCAAAGAAAACCAAACACAAAACCCTCTCTCCTTTCCCTTACCCACTACAGGCAGTTCAGCCTTTTCACACACACAAAAATAAACAAAATAATATAAGAATTAAAATACTTTGATCCAGAGTGGTTGTTATGTTGTCTCAAAGAAGATTAAGTCAGCCTGGGTAACGTTACCCACATGGCAGAATAATGACTTGAGGCTACCGAACTAGAAACCTCATGAAGTTCTGCCATGGCATATCCCAATCTTTTAAATCATGAAATGCTTCAGAATTTGGGTTCTGTATTTCCTAGGGAAATGCAATACTTCATGCAGCATTGTTTTTTAATCAGAAACTGAATTTTTGACTTTTTTTTTTTTTAGCAAGCTTTTGTACATGTTTTTCAGCTTACCACTGGGCCAGTCTATAGCTCCAACTGTTGGATTTCCAGCCTTTTTAAAGACAACACTTCATATTGGTGGTCATACTGGCAGGCCTAAAAAGTTATCCCCCTGAAGGTGATTGGGGTCCTGCCTTGGAGGGCTGTAGAGACACAACCTGAAATGTCTCTTCAAGAAGCCATACAAAAATTACATACTTATGGGGAGAAAGGCAGAGAATTGCTGCTAGATCAGAAACAGGCTAGAAAACAAAGGCTAGGATCAAGTAATGAATTCTCTATGCAGCAGTCGTCAGCCAGAGCCTTGAAATGGTGTGCTGCTTAATAAATATGTTGTAATATCTGTAAAAAGGTGTGGAAGAAACCAGCCAGCACTGATAAATGATTTGGTTATTTAGAGCTTGGTCCAGGCCAGAGCTGACTATGAGGTCAAGAAAGCCAGAAACAAAATGGTAAGCCCAAATGTAAAACATAAAAAGCACCCTTTAGAAATGCAAAAAATTAAATATAACCTGGTCTTATACCTGGCAGGGTCCTGACAACTCTTTCAGTTCAAGGAAAGAGAGTGCGAGACATGGCAGGGAACTTGGAGAAAGCCTCTCCTTCAGTGGCAGCCAAGAGCAAAGGAAATGTGGGAAGGAATAATCACCTCAGCGAAGGCACTGCAGAGTGGAGATAGGATTAGCCAAGAGGCAAAGCTCCTCCTGTCAAGCAAGTTTGTAAATCCTGGAATCACTAACATTAGAAAGGTGACGGGTAGTCTGGGATTTGATGGAAATATATATATCTGAGAAGACTGGATGGGGCCTTTCTTCATTCTGTCCTGGACTCTGCAGTCAGTGCAATAAAACACAGCTAAATATCCAAAGCAGCTAAACGCAGTGCTTCGCCATAAAGCACAGGATTATAATGAGGCGTACACTGTCCCAAAAGCTGGAGAGGCTGAGGCATAATCAGGATTCAAATACTGGAATATGTATACAGAAAATACACGATGTTATCATCATTAACAGCAATTCCTTTGAAAGAGATGGTATACCCTATGCTTTAGAGTACAGACCAATTTTTAGATACTGCAATTAAAACTATGTGAAGGGAAGACTAGCTGCTTGCTGCGAAGTTCATGAACCTCCTTCAGGATCCAGCTGGTGAGTCTGCAAACACAAAGACTGCAAAAGCATAGTATGCTGAAGCTATTTTCTCATTGTGGCAGGAGGTGCAGGAAGATCCCGTGAAACAAAATCAATTTAAAAAAAAGTAACTCAAACTCCCACAGTCCTGCTTGAGCTATGTTTTTCTGATCTTCTAGTCAGCCTCCCTTTTTAATTTTCCCCAGTGCTCTGAGATGCATAATTTAATATTTCAAATTCATTGCCTTTCTGATCTAGATTTACCACGCACTTTGAAGTCAGACATAGTGACACCTTTTCAAAATGACTTAGACAAAAACTGCCTGCATTTTTTGCTATGTATGTGAAAATTTATAAGAACAAATCATTCCATGTGCTTTAAAAATTGGCCTAGAAATACATATGGCAAAAACCATTTTTGTGTGTCTGTGAAATAAGAGAGAAAATCACTTCTTTTAAGAAATCATCTCTAGAGAATTTAGCAAAGGCTACTTTGTGTGCCCAAATTATTTAGAAACCATTTATCCAAACAATAGTTGAAGCTAATTATCCAACCACATGCTTACAAAGGAAGGCAAGATTTGTAAGAGAGATAATATCTTTCAAGTCCATATAGCTGGTGAAAGCAGACAAGCTTTCAGGCATACAAGCCTTCCTCCAGCTCATTTTTTTCCTCAACTTCATAAGTTAGTATAATAAAATAAACCATTTACATCCCAAAACTGTCATAGCTACGACACTGATACCAATACTCACAAAGTTGAGGACTGAAAGGGTACACTGCGTGTGAATGTAAGATGTCAGCTGAAAACTGCTTTAGCAAAGTGGCGAACAAAAAATCCCAAAGCTTTACCAGCAAATATTTCTAAAAAAACGTGTTTTAAAGTTCTACCTTAAAGATCCTCCTAGTGAGAATGAAAACCTGACAGGGCTTTTTGGTTTTATTTCATTTTTTTGACTGATGTTAATAGGAATGTCCTGTTCAAAGAACTTCAATGCCAAGAAAAAAAAAAAAGACAGACACAGGGGTGACTGGATGGTGTAGATTCCTCACAGTTATAAACGAAATACCGGAAAACACATCTGGGAGCCACATTGCTGAAGGCTGAACAAAATGAACCTAATGATCCAAGGGCCGAAGCGGTGCTGGGACTGAAGGCAGATAGAGCCCTGAGTATGCAGTAGACCAGAAATGTGAAGCATGATGTGTACCTCCAGCATCTGCAGTTGAGAGATTCCAACTTTGCCAAAACCATTTTCAGTATAAATGCATCAGATCTTATTTAATTCTCCCAGATGTGCAATGAAGGGAGACAGCAAAATGCTGGAGAAAATTGCAGCTTTGCTTCTCAATATTTTCCTGCGCCTTTCCTGACTTAATGCTGAAACAGCAGTGCTACTTGTGTATGAATGCCCGCCTCGCTCTTCCCATCAGAGGAAATAATTACAGGTAACAGGAGCTGCTCAATAGCAACCTTTAAACTCTTGGAAAAGTATGTTATACGTGGAGACTGCACAATTCCTACATTTAGGGTATCACAGATCCTTCTTTTAGGTACATTTGGAGAACAAAACCTAGCTGACTGCTTGGAAGTGTCACCCAGGAGTTTTCTTCCTCTAGTGGCCCTGTAGGTAACAGTAAGGCTGCTGCTGGTTGTGATGCTTATCCACATATGTGTAACTGATGTCAGTGACAGAAGAAATCATCCCTTATTTGTTCTTGGACAGTGTCTTACCTGGGGGTTTTACACTACACTGGTTATTTATTTATATTTTCTTTTAAAGGCTCTTTAAGCCCAATTGTTGCTTTCATCTATGGTCTGTTCTTCCTCAGATCTCCATGTTACCATTTTCACATGCGAGCACAGCCACAAGAAGAAGAAACCGAAGTGAGTCCCAAGTGGCTTCAGCTTGACTGCACCCATTGCACAGGGACCCTTCACAGTTCTCTCTTGGGCTCACCCAGCCATGCCTGCATGCACCACTTCCAAGGTCACACAAAGAGCTGCAACCCCACCAACTGCTCCATCTCAGCAGACCTCCCAGCCACCAGGGCAGCTGCATGCAGTGCCATAGGATGGATACCAGCTGGAAATGGCTGTTGCTGGTTTTGTTGCCCTCCCAAAAGGACAGCCACCGTTCCCATCCTTATCTGCAAGAAAAGGAACACTCACAGTGCTCCAGGTCTCACTGGGACAAGGTGGTTGCTCTTCCCATGGTCACACTGTGCCACGTCTTCCTTAGACTTTCCAAGGAAGTCTCCAGGCATGAGGCCAGAACTTGCTTTGTACTGCTACTCAGACTTGGTCTGGGAATGGGCTGTCTGCCTCAGCACACGCAGCACCTTAAGTGCATCAACATTCATCATCAACTGGTTTTAACAAGAAGCTCCCAGCTACTGCGAGCTTTAAACTAAGCGGAGGCTCCAGTGCAAAACAAAGTCACAGCCAAACTGTGGAGGGAAGCCCAAGTATACCTATGATTACTGAATTAATTCATGGAAAACTCATTTAGCAAAGACTGTGGAGGGGATGGAAAAAACAACTGAGCACCTGTTGAATGCCACCAGGTACCAAGACAATTTTGGCAGCAGCTATTCTGTCTGTAGAGTAAGTTGTAGGGTTTGGTTTGTTGGGGTTTTTTTTCCCTTTTGAAGAAGTTCCTCACAGAAGCAATAGCTCCATAGAGCATGGCCTCTCATTTAGTTATGGAGTCTTCCAGAACAATGAGGCCCCACAAGCTACCATACCGAAAATAATAAATAGCTTTAATTAAAAAAATACTGTGTTTTTATTTACTTATTTAGTAGCCGAACTGCCACTCCCAGGATACTTCAGTCAGCTCTGCAGAAATGTAGACATATTAGAAGCCATGAGAAATCAAAGAAAAAGTTAAGTAGCTGAAGAGGGGGTTCAGCTGGGGGGAAAAAAAAATGAAAGGGATAACTGCTGTGTGTACAGCTTAGCTGAGCAATGACTGAGGGGACATATGTTAACTGGCTACAAGCATCTGTTAGAAATAAACAGCTAGCAGAAGAATAACAGCTTAGGGTAGTAAAAGAGCAACAGCTAGAAATAATGACAACACTAAGAAAGCAAAAATTTTAGACTAAACATCAAATACTTTTTTACCATTACAGGTCCTAGGAAGTGGAATATTCCCAGGGACCCGAGTAGAAATGTTTTTGCTTAGTACACACAGTTTTATTCCCCAGTTTAAAGTCAATCAGTATGGAGGACACAATCTTGCACTGTTAATCTCAGAAACCAGAGAGGGTTTCTCTTCATAAGCATCATCTTCCATAAAGGGTCTGCTGCTTGCAGGGAATATGATTCATTGCAGAAATCACTTCTAAAAATTATCTATTGCTTATGTCAGATAAAAACAAAAATAAGTAAGTGGAAGAAAACCCCACAAAGTGGCCTGTTCATCAGACTGCTAAAGCTGAAGTAATTTTGTACGCTTTCTGCACTTTCTTCGGGCAGAGTCTTTTTTTCTTTTTTTTGAACAAAAATAAAAATACAACCCATTGTACCCCAAATCTCCAGTTATCTTAGCAACGGCATTGACCTGCCTGGAATTTTTCCAGTGTCTCAGGACTCTTGAGCTGGTATCTCTTCTGCAATTGGTTAAGTGAAAACCAGGTGTGTATTCTCTAGGGTCATCTCAGTGGATGTATATTCAGAAATGACAATTTCTGGATGATATTCAAACATTCCTCTGGATCCATGTCATCTTGGCAAACAGCTATAGACGCACATACTGACCTGTATCTCTTCATCTGCTCTGTGTTTTGCTCAGCCCTGTAACCACAGCCAGTATATGGATTTCATCACACAGAGGTGCCAAGTCTCTGCAGAATTAGAAAAGAGGAAGAGCGTGTGACTCATCCTGAAGAAGACCAGATGTAATGTTCCCATTACCTGTTACAGTGAACACCATTTCAAAACTGTCTTGATTTGGGCTTGTCAGACAACAGGGGTTGCACTCAAAGCTCCATGGCTTTTCATTATCATTTGGAAGAATTGCTCCAAAAAAGGTCTTTTCTTCTATGGTGGATGCACAGGGAAAGAGCTTCAGCAGGTTTCAGCTTGAGCCCACCTTTTAAGTTCACTCTTCAACAACTGCAGTCTCAAAGGGAATCTTCATGACTTTGTGAAGTTTAATCAAAACACTAAAAAATAAACCAAATTGCTAAACATCAAAGCAGTGCTAGAAGGTGCTGGTCAGTACACAGAGACACAGAGAAGTAAACCAAGCTCCTCTCCGAAGATTATGACTTTATGCTCAATTTAGGCTTTGGCCAAGGAATACGGTTGACTGTTGAAATTGACTACTAAAACAGTTTATATGTCTCTCTGTCTTTACAAAAATCCTTCCTCCTTCCTCTGTACCACCACAGAAGCCTCCCATACTCTGATGTGCCCAATTTGGTATAATTTACTGATGACAGTACTTAGGAATGTTTAAGCAATTCCTTCCATGCCACCATCTTTTATGTAAGCTTACATTTTCCCTTTCCCTTGGCTTGAAAATATAAAACATAGAATACCTTCCTTCAGTACTTGCAGACAAACCATCTGCTCCCCAAAATGCAGCAGCTGAATGCTTCAGTCATTTAAGAACTGCTGATAGTTTATACATAACTTCCTTCAAAATAAATACCCACAAGGATAAAAAAAAAGTGTCTATCCAGTTATATACATGCATTTGATACATGATCTAATGCCCCATAAAGTTGACTTCAGTGACTTACTCAAGGGAAAAAAATGAAAATGAGGGGTTGAAATAGGTAGTGCAGAAACCCTTTAATCTGTAAGAAATTAAGCTGACAATACATTCAAAGCCTTCCACCAGTATTTATAGAGTTGCTGTCTGATCCGCTCGGCAGACTGAAATCACAGAGTCAAGGTATGTGAGTTGGTAAGCATTAAAGATTCTTTTGCCCGCAATACTGTTTCTTTTGGTACCATCACATATTTGCAATAAACAAGGATATCAATTTTCTATGAGTTTGTGGGTACTCTTGAAAGTAACATTGTCTGGCACAAAGCAAATCCCCACCTTGTTTATATTCATGTTTAACCACTGCTTGCTGAGTCCAGGCCCACCAGTTTATCCCTAGGCTGAGATCATAGAAATATTGCAGCTCACATCAAAGCTGACCAGAGGCCCGAGACAATCAACACAATGACCTCATGTAAGAGAGGGTCTGAGTTCAACAAGCTTCATCTGATGCCTTTACGCAGAGAGTCAGCCCATTTGAGCTGAGATTTCAGCATTCCACCTCGCTGCTGCTTACCACAGCGGAACACACACACACACCAAAAAAAAAAAAGAAACAAATCCTTTCCATATATAATGTCTACTAGCAAATCCAGGCAGGAATAGAATCATAGAATCATTCAGGTTGGAAAAGACCTTTAAGACCATTGAGTCTGAAGTCATATAGTTTATGCCCTATAGTTTCCCAAGCTGACATCAAAAGTTTTCTAAGCTCAAACCACATGTATCACCTGGAGAAAAAGTGTGTTTGGAAGAATGAATAAACCAAAGATAAGAAAAAACACGTGCATATTCCTTAGCTGTTTTATTTTGTGGCTATTTATAATATGTGATTAGCATGGAACTGTCTATTGCTTGCTCTGCCAATTTCATTTTGGGGCTGAAAGAAAAACATTGGATTGTGTCTGAGAGCGGTGTGAGCTCCTTCGAGCTTACTTTAGCAGCAGCAACTTTAGCGGAGCTGGTAAGAGGACACAGAGAGCAGGAATTGCCAGGTAAGCCCTTGTTGCTAGTGAGCAAAAATTGTTTACGTGTGAAGGCTGTCCCCAGGGAGACATTTGGACAGCAGAAAAGTATTCTGCCATGGCTCAGGACAAAAGGGGTTTCTGTTCTCCTGAAGCCTCTGGTATGTTCTGGTTGAAGAATTTCAAGTCCACCACAACAATATTTCAGCATTTCTTCCACTCCAATTCAAAGGGAGACAAAAATGAAAGAAGACAGCAGTGCAGAAGCACACTCAAATTAAGTATAATTTTAAAAGAAAGTAATGACAGAATGTTTTCAAAGTTTGGAATAAATTATCATAAACATGCATTTATTTAAAAATTAGTGTTCCAAGACGTTCTGAAATAATGGTTAAAGAAATCATCCAGATACTACCTATACGCAGTGTGGTGGCACTGTTTAATATGATGCCCCAAGCTTCCCTTTATTAATACCCTTATTTTCTCTTTTTTAAGACATATTTTCCAAATGTTGTGCACCCAACAAAACATTTCCCATGACAAATAATTGATTTCAGATTCAAAAACAAACAGAAAACCCAATGGCAACCAATGTATCCACTGAAAAATTAGCCATTGTGAAGTTCCAGTGATCTCTATTAGACAGGCAGATACCTGCAGTACTGTCCTTATGCCCTGGAAGAAGGACGAGAAATTCTGAAAGGGGAAGATTTGAAACAACCTGAGCCAGAGGTTATTTACTATGCTCATGAAGATCTGCTTAAACTTAACTAAGTTATCCTCTCTGGGGAAGGAAGGGACGGGGATAAAAGGAAGTCCACAAGTGTCTCCTGGGTGCCACTTGGGTGCCCTGCAACAGAATTTGGTGGGTATGCATCATGATTTTTAAAAAAAGAGGAGGGAAAATAAACCAACCAAACCAGCAAACCCACCTTCCTTCCAAAGTGCATATGAACAAAGCCTACTGTTATCAGACATTTGCTCGGGCTGTAAATTCAAGCCCTCAAAAGCAAGCACATGGCACGATGAAGGCAGCTCAGAGACCAGGAAGGACTTATGGTGCAGGGTGGTCCAAAGAGTAGCATTTCTGCCCCTTGGACTTGACTGCATTTGCTTGGAAGTGGGAAAACACAGTCAAGGAGTCTGGGGCTGCAGGCAAGTTATTTAAAGCAAACTTTGAAAACCCCAGTTTCAAGGGTACCTAAGCACTTACAGATGCTGACTTATGCTCCCTGACATCATGAGTTATTAGACACTTCATCCAGCTAGGTGTTTTGGAAAATCCAAGCGGACATCTAAGTACCTTTGAAAATCATGTCTGCATGGGGACCATATTACTTTTGTATTAATAAAGTGGTGACCAGCTTATTAAGAAAAACAGATTTTAACTGCTTTCATTCACCTGGATAAAATCAATAATAAAATAAATGAAAGGGGTAATTTAGATTAAAAAAAATTACTAAGATTTTCTTATTTAGTCAGTATATTGAAGGTCATTTTACTGAACAAATAAAATGTCTCTTAGGCACTCTCTGTACCTTTTCAGTCAAGCTTCCATTTCCATCCAAAGCCAACCAACTGGAAGACCTGTCCTTTCACAAGGAACACAGTAAAAGATACAAAGAATTAAAAATTAAATTTAAATCTACTATTTATATCTAGATTTCTCACTCGGGTCAGAGTTCAGTGAAAAAACTACTTTGTGCTCCCCTAGGAACCAAACCACAAAGTATCACAGAAAAGGTTCCCAAGAAACTTAAATAAAAGCATTTCCTAATTTTTAAATATTTTGTTAACCCTATTATCTATTTTCTAACCATATTAACATTCCTGTATTATAACAGAAAAAGTGGCAAGCAAATATTGTCTGAAGTAGCATTTCTATGCTAATGTCTTTCCAGAAACCCTGGAAGAAGAAATCTGGATTACTTTAGTTTGAATATCCACCGAGCATTATAAACCTTCCTACTCCAGTCATAATTATCTATGATTGTAAAAATCTTCCTACTGTTAAAATGAGGCTGCAAAATATATTTTCTTTTGCACTTGGGCAAGAAAAGAATCCAATCTCCCTTTGGAGACTTGAAGGGGGGGGGAAAGGTGTGTTTGTTCTTCTTCTGATAGCCTCTATCACATTAGAGGGGTTCATAACTGTCCTGGACATTTGGAGTAACAACATCTTCGGAACACAGGAGGTAGTGTTTTCTCCACCTAGCACTTGCTAGAAGCCAAGAGCATCCACAGTTACCTGACTATGCTGTCTTAAGGTTTGAGCCAAACCCACTGGTAGCCTCTCTGCTGCCTTCAGCAGACTTTGGGGGGAGTTGCTAAGTGAACAACTGATCTATTCGAGTCAATTCTTTACTATATCCTTTCTTCCATACCTCCCTAATAGTATAAAAAGTCACGCATACGTGATTCAGACAGAAGTTGAGAAGTTGAGCTCAGGAAACCTATCAGTCCTGGATTTTTACAAGATTAAATGTTCCTGCAACAGATGCTGCCTGGAGGGTTTCTACACTCATTGCTTCACCAACACATGCATACACCTAATTTCTATGACTAGCATCAACTTTACTAGAGACCTCCAAAAGGAGATCTCTTAAACAAGAATGATCCTTCAGCAGCCCTTACTTGAAAGCACAATGAATTATTAATATAATAGAGTGATAGATTTACATAAATCTGATTTCACCTCATCATATATCTGATTTATGAGTGCAAGTAAGCTTACAACATAGGTTCTTCTCTCCTGTGGCAGTGATGTGAGCTGACAGCCCCATCACAGAAGATTTCTCGTCATTGTAACACTTCTTGTTACTATGTAAAGAAGCCGGGCTTGCTAATGAAAACTACCTTTTTTTTTTTTTTTTTGTGCCATTTTCAATTATAAGAAGATTTGTGAGGGGTTTTTGGAGATGTTGTGCTGATTCCTTGCCTCTCTACTACCTCCCGCATTCGTCTTTTTATTTTGCCTTTCATCTCCTTTCTGATGCCCCACATCCCATCATGCCACACTGCTCTGGTTAAATAAACCCCTAAATCTAGCTTTTGTCTAGCACTAATCCTTTTATTTCCTAAATCTTATTTAATCCGAAGGGCTTCCTTTCATCTCTTTAACTGTCAGTTGGGTCACTACTGTTTCCTATCAACAGCTCCTGCAAATCCTGTATGGACTTAAAAAGCTTTCAAGTGTTTCTATGATTCTCATTAGATTCTGCTCTCCCCAACACCTGCTAAAGACCATATTGCTGCTGTTCACACCCTCCTGCCTCCCCCCTCCCCAAGACGGCCCACACTTCACACAAGCAATAATCACATTAGAAAGGGTTTCCCATTTTTTCTGGAAAACTCACCGCCCAAGTTCCGGCTCAGGCATTAGCAAGGCTTGGTTAAATATGCGTTGTTTAATATAGTGCAGGAAAAAGAAAAGTTTTTACATAGAAGAGGTCAGTGAGAGGGTCACAAGAGAAGCTTTCCCCGTTGCCACAAGAAAGGGGTTATCAGTTGTTTTTTCATGCATTAAATCACTGCTCCTAGGAAAAGTTCCCCCTTGTGCTTGTCCTTCTTCTCTTGGTTCCTCTCACTGGCCAGTGGAGTAAATCTAGATCAACGGGGTGGGGGAAGAAGCAGCTTTCAAAAGTCTCATCCTGTGAGGAGCACCCATTTGCTAACACCCAGCAGGCATCTGCAGCAAGGTCCTACCTTCCCACAGCATATTTCAGAATGAGTCCTTCTGCCAGGTGAGATGCCGAGTAGCAGCTGCAGTGAGAGGACAGCTCAGTTCTCACACTGACAACTTGCAGACCATGCCAGCCAGCTCTCCGCTCCTGGTCCTCGGTGGCCCAGAGCAGCTCCTCACACTCTGCCCTATCCTGCAGCTCTCAGAGAGATGGTACAAGCCCCTTACACATCTCCTGCTCCTTGCACCCTCCCACAGCACAGGTGACAGTAGTAAAAGCCAAAGCCAGGAGCTGGGAAGCATAGAAATACTGTCTCCTCCAAGAGGAGGCAGAGCTGCTGTCGCTATGCCATGGTGGGAGAGGAGCACTTATCAAGCCACCCAGCCTTCCTCCAGGCACCCTCTCACTCTGTCCTGCCCTCTCGCCTCCCTCCAAAAGCTCTCAGTGATTTTAAAGAGGCCAGAGATGACGGATCTCTTTTGCATCCTACTGGACAAATTGCCCAGGACATCAGATGACATTTAGTGGTTCACAGATTTAAAATAAAATATGTGGGATTTATTTCCATTTTTCGCCCCCCCAGGCAGTGGCAAGTGTGAATATGAACACCCAAATGACCCAGGACCAGTATACCTACCAAGTGACGAGCACCCTGGTTTCTTACTGACTGACAACATGCATCAAGAAGAGGACCATTCAGAGCTACCATTCAGCAGCATCCTGAGTCGTAGCTGTCAGGCAGAGAAAAGCAAGCACCCGTGGCCCTCCATTCACAGTTCCCTATGACTGGAAGGGAAAGGCCAGTGTCACTGTGCAACTCCAAACTCTCCACAGCCACCTCCAAGCCCTGCATTTTGCTGGCTCATAAGCAGTCTTCTTCACATTATTCATGCGCTGAAAGCTAACCATTTATACCACTTGGACAACATCCATATCTTCAGATAAATGAGATTTTTTGGATGAAGCACAGAGAGAAACGGATACTGGCAGCGACACCATAGCCAAGCCCCTCTCTCTCCCTCCCCACGCAGGTCGGCCCCTGCTCCGCTCTGCAGCCCTGGCAGCTGATGCTCCTGCAAATCCCCGCTGTACAGGACGGCACCCTCACCCTCAATTGGGATGAAGCAGCCAGGTCAGTCACTTGAAACATGGCATGAACAGTTTTCTTGAATCCTAATGTTAAATCATGCTCAAAAGGTGAAAGCTAATTTCCATCTCAATTCTGTTTTGCCTGGCATACTTCCAGCTTTGCCTCTGGATCCTACCTCATCTTCCCCTCAGCTCCCAAACACTACCTCCTAAAGCCTACTAAAAAAGCCAGGCATGGGATTTCATGCTGAATGCTACCACATGGACTCACTGTACGTAACCAGTTAAACTGGCTAGGTGGCTGCTGCAGTCCACAGCTGCTCCAGTTTACGCTCAGAAGCAAGTTGTTATTTGCTTCCTTTTGCACAACACAGGCCTTATCTCTCTGCAGGCACGCAGTAGCATGTCTGCATCCTTTGCACTACCATCCTCATGCCTTAGACAGGGTGGGCCAAGTAAGTTTAGTCAAGCTGTAGAGGCATTTAGCTATGCTGAAATATTGTCTGAGAAGGCAATAGCAGGATAAATGGGACTGTGAAACTAGCATGGGAACACAGTAATTGTTACTTTATCCTCACCGTTCTCTTTCTTATAATGCTTATACAAAATTTTCTAATGCTTTTAATTAGATTTTGCTCAGTGCGAGTTCAGTATTTTACTCCTGTAATAATACTCTAACAAAGTTAACTAAGAGCTACAAAATTCAAAGCTGGATTTTAAAAAAAAATAAATCTTTTAAAACCACAAATGTCTTGTAGTGAATGTTGAACAACCTCCCTTGGGATCCAGAATCCAACCTGTCCTCCAAGCTGGGTACCAAATGCTCCTACCTGGAGGGCCATGCACCACCCTTGCAATCCTTTGCTCCGGCATGGATGTAATAGCAGGACCCAGCCCAGCCCACCCTCCCAGAGGCATTTTTTCCCACATCGTTCTGGAAATTACAGTGAGCCAGGGATGACCACAATAAGCAGCAGGGACAGGACCGTCCTACTTTGGTGGGAAAAGAGATGAGCTACATAGATGAGAACTGTGCTATGCCCATTCTCATCCCCACTGGACACCTGGATGGCCATTGCGTTTACTTAGTACTGACAAAAGCAGTAAAGCAGAGCAAGAAGTTTCAGATCTCACCAGTCATTTATAATGCCACTTCATCATCCTCCAAAGGCTATGTGATTTCACCTGCCAAATAAAACAATTTTTTAATGAAAGGGATGTTCTCTCAGAAAAAGTAAATAGAAGTTGCTGTTTAAGAACACACACAAAGAAAAGCTTAAGCATGCCAGTAGGTGACTGAGAGCTCACCAGGAGCTAGGCATCTGCCTGCTACATTTAAGAACCTTCCTGAGTAGAAAGTGATGTGTATATGGACTTTGATGCTTTCCTGGATGGGGATATAAATATCTGAAAGGAAAAAGACCAGAAAAAATTGGTGAGGGGAAAAAAAAGGTAAAAAAAATAAAAAGTCCAATATCTGTCAAACTAAACAAGTCTGCAATATTACCCAAAAAAACCCCCACAACCCAAAGCATTAATACATATAAAGGAGGATCACACAAATTTCAAGACAGAGCATGTTTCATCTAGGAGCAGAGGTCCTGTCACCCCTTGTGTCAATATAAGATCATGAAAACTCTGTTTTCTTGTGATATCTGTGAAGGCAACAGCCAAAGGAGGAAGCATCCAATGAAGCCAAAATTTAAAATTAACACTACTAGTTTAAAATCAAATTGCCACTTTATAGTGAAGCAATGTAAAGAACGTAGGGCAAGTATAATTTGAGCGTGGCAGCTTAAAGCTGGAGAGCAAAGAGTCCTGCTGCCCTCTGAGCCTGACAGAGGATATTTGCAGAAATACCACTACGAAAGAAACACAATAACTGATCTGTAGGATTATGGAGGTGTGTGTTGCTATGAGATGGTCTTGGGCTAAAAAGCAGTAGCAACTGCACATACTTTGCAGCTGACAGAACGCTGGAGAACCATGGATAATGTAAAGGAAATTATATCAAAATTCATAATTACTCTATCATCTCCACACTTGTCACTTCAGCATGAAGTTACATGTGGTAATATTGGGAATGTAGGAACATTCCAACTTTCTAAAGAACCAGCACTTCCAGCAACAAGAGGGACAGCAGTGTATTCCATGGATTCTTCAAAGTTACCTGGAGACCAGTTTTAAGTCAACAGATCTGCTATGGTATATATCTCATAGGCTGCACTCAGCAGTGCACGTCTCACATGCACAAAAAATGTTCCAATATATCAGCAAAGTTCCTCACTCGGAGAAGCAGCGGTGCATTTCCCAATACTTGACAAAATGTAAAGTGAGCAGAAGTGGTAGCAGTAGAAGGCGTAACTGGCAGACCATCATTTGTGACCCTGGTATTTTTAATCAGGGTTGTAGTAATATTTTAAAAAACACAGAGGAAGAAAACATTGGACATAAGGCTTAAAATCTGCCTAAAAATTTCTAACATGTCGTGTAATCACCTCCACACTTAGATAAGGTTTCTGTGGCACGTTTGCTACTTCTGCTGTGGCCCCAGTTCAGAAAACACACAGGTACAAGCAGCACTTAGGCATATTCCACAAACATTGGCAAGTTGGAGAGAAATATAAAAGCAAATCCCCTAAATCCTCATTTTTCATCTGGTTTAACTTTAGAGTCTTTCATATCCTGAGATCATCCTTCTCCAGGAATTACATGACTTGCCCTTTACCAGAGCAGTTCACAAATAATAAATGTGTTTCATAACAGAAAGCTGGAAGGGAAGGGAAGGGAAGGAAAGTAATCGCAGTTGGGTCTTGAATTTCTTTTTCATTTTTGATGAAAAATTCAAAACTATTTTTCCAACTCTTTTTTTCTAAATTATGAGGAAAAACATTTCATGTTTTATGATAAATCCACCTTTGGGTCATCCATGTGACATGAGGATAAATCACGAACAGGTAAGTAGGACACACAAACACCGTATCTGGAATATCTCCTGCCCAAATTAGAAGGAATGAGTAAGTTTGCTGAGACAAAAGAGGACCTAATGTAAACTTTCACCAAGTCACTCAGAAAAATGAGGATTTGCAGTTTTGTGATGATTTTGCCACTTTTTTTTGGTCTGCATTGAGCTCTCTGATGCAGCATATTCACCTAATTTCCCATCACACTTGGCAGGCCAAGGACAGTCACACAGCCCACATGGGATTGTAGCAAGAACCTGGGATTTTAGCTGCTTGCACACTGCACTGTCACACATGAGACGTGCTGAAATTGGACCATCAGCACTTGTTAGGTGGAGAAACAGTTTAGGACAATCTGAGAAAGCATCTGTAGTTTTGGCTTCCTGTCAAAAAAACTGTCACTGTCAATGACTTGGGCGCCTGTGCTTTAATAATTTATGCAGGTAGCCAGGTTTGCAATCCTGGAGCATGAAGCATTCTCTCTATCCAAAAGAGTAGCAGGGGCAGCAGAAATGCCTAAGTGTAACCTCTAGTGATGCAGGGACTATCCAAACAGCAAAATGCCTGTGCCCATCCTAAACAACACCAGACACCAAGTCTGGTTCCAGCAGTTTGAACGGTCCTGCAGCTGGGCTTCAAGCTGTCTGGGGTGTCTCTGTTCACCCTGCCAAGAATGTGAGCAATTTAAACTACTTGTGGTAATGCAGTTTTGGGGATGGGGAGCTTCTTGTAAGCCTACTGACAGACTCGTTTCACGTGCACTCTTAAAGCTGTCAGAAATAAAATTGAGGGTACCAGTGATTGTGGGTGATGAGATATATAGTAGAAAAAAAAGTATGACTCCAGATGCCATAGTTACAGTGTGGACAAGTGCATCTTACTTCAGCTGGCTTACTTCAGTTTTATATTAAGCCTTTCAGAAAATTGTCAGCACTGTATGCAGGTAACAGTTCAAAATGCTCAAGAGTTTATAGGCTGTGATACACACTGTGGCATTTTGTGGTAAATATGACCTTTACTAAACACAAGCTGGCAAAACTTCCCATTGTAAACACAACTGCTCTTGTAGAGTTCATAATTATTATTGCTGCCATATTCATCATCAAATGATATGTATCATTCAGCCAAAGAAATGCTGAGTAAGGTCATCAACTTGCTGTAGTTAAAAAAGAAGAGGGAAGGGTAAAAAATATCACAGAAAGGATTCAGAAACCAGACTTGCCACAGAGAAATGAAATCCTTTCCACCATTCACGTTGCAAACCAAACGTTTGGTTGGCAATGATTTGGTTTGGTTGTGTTTATCTCTTTCTCTCCTTTCTGCCGTCCTGGATGCGTGGGACGACCGCATCATTGCTGAGGTTCTTTGGGCAGCTCAGCCTGCCCTCATCAAAGCAGCCTGACAGAGAGCTGCAGCGTTTTCCAGGGACTACAGGACCATTTCACAGCTCCCTGCAAACGGGTTCAATTGCAGCACTGTCTGCTTTGATCAGGCCTCTCTCCCGAAGCATCTGGATGGAGCCTCAGACAAGAGATGCTCAGAAAAGGAGTTGGCTGCTTGCCCTGCTGCAGCTGAAGAATTTGAGCAGGCGGAGGGGACGGGAGGGGGATG
Organism: Limosa lapponica baueri; assembly: GCA_002844005.1. Lineage (NCBI taxonomy): Eukaryota > Metazoa > Chordata > Aves > Charadriiformes > Scolopacidae > Limosa > Limosa lapponica. The sequence continues at coordinate 1,145,159 of KZ505666.1, read as the reverse complement.
GGAGATGCGTTATTTCCAGTGGAGGAAGAGGTGCAGCCAAAAGATATCCCAGATTTGAAGATGCTTTATCAGCTTTCAGAATCAACACATTTACTTACAAGAGGAGGTAGGAGGGGCTGGGATAGATTGTCTGGGCTTTGAAAGGTCTTACTGTCTCCTAATCTAGCAGCTAAATCTAGCCAAATCTAGGCGTAATTTCTTCTCCTGTGCTGTGATAATTCATGGAATTTATGGCAGGAGCATCAAACCCAAATCAGGCCCAATTCTTTACCAGGGTTATTCACACTGTGCAGTGTCTGTCACAGGGACAGAGAGTGCACAGATGGCATGCACAAAGTGCCTTTTAAATCCAGTCTACACAGGTGCACGCAATGCAAGGTACAAAACAGTGATGAACTCCTTCTAGTATCACAGGACTTTGGGATATGGTGTTATAATAAAATCTGGGGACACAGCAAGCACATGTCAGACTGACCACGGTGTTCCTACATGAGGGATCAAGCACCAATTTACCTGGGAGATAGAGACAGGGGTCAATGTTGTAGGGAGGCTGTAACCCATGTATTAGCAGTCACTGGAGCAGCCCATTCACTCCCGCATCACATAACCGAGGTGCTGCCACATGCAATTGCAATGGCATTTAGTATGTGCTGAGGGTGGATGTTGCCCTGACCAGCATAGACAGGGACCCCCTGCACTCTCCTTGGTCAGACTGCACAGCCACAAAGGGCAGCTCTGCTGGGCCACACATACAGGAACAGAAATCTCTCCAGTCAGATGTTTTTCTCTCTCATGGAAGCAGTGGGTTGTAGCAACATGTCTCAGCTCTGAGCTAGATCACCTGGAGAAGCAAGATAACATATTCAGAGGCTCTCCCACCTCCCCTGCACAAAAGACAGCAAATTGTCTATTGTTCTCCATTTTCTTGCACATCATTTTGAAGGAGACTTACAATCTTTAAGTTGCATGTTTACCAGCATTTAAGCACCCCTAACATTTAGAAATGGCATGGCAATATTTAGGCACATCCACATCTTTTTTCACAGAACGTGTAACAAGCTTCAATACTTGCATAAACGTGGCCATTACACATACCAGAGGTCCTTCTGAGCTCTGAGAAAGCCTGACAGTTGCTGCTTCAGTACTAGCTCACTGCTCAGTAGTCACCTAGATTTGTGGTAGCCAAAAGAGCTCATCCCCTTGATATCTTTCACTCATAGCTTCTGTTTGCTACCGAACACTGAATCACCCTACTGCAGACTGCTCAGCCTTTGGGACCACGGGAGTAGAGCAGTCAAAGCACTGGCTCTTAGTAACTACTCTAGTGCTGCGGGAGAGAAGCATAAACTCCTTATGGAAAATTTACTACATGTAAGTAGAAAGAAAAATAAACTGACCCTTTGAGCTCTACAGAGCCCAGTGTGCTACCTGTGTGGCAGTTCTCAACAAAGAGCAAGAGTGAAAACATGTGGAGTCTCCCTGTGTCACAGCCACAGCCTTAACCAGAGACTTCAACCGTGTTCAGTAACATGAACTGCCCGACCCTCACCGAGGAGCTGGCCTCTGCAGCAATGCCAGCTCCAAGCACCTGCGAGTGATTATACATATGCTCCTTTTCCCGCTGAGCAAAGCCGGGAATGATGAGCCCCAACAGGGGACCTGTAGGAAGCAGGTTATGCAGGAAATAGGGTACTGCCTATGATGAAAAGAGGTTTTCCCCACCCTTGACCCTCTTATTTGCCTAGAAGGCAAACAGGGGCCAGATACAAGAGCCTCAGATATTCTCCTTCATTGCTCTCATGTGCATTAAGTCAGAGATAAACCAGCACAACCCTGCTGGTACCTCAGCCAGAGGCAGGATCACCAGTGCTCCAGGTGCCCTCTCCTCCCCACTGCACACGTACTGGAGGCAGGAAAGTTGTTCTTGGCAGAAATTCAGTGGGCATCTCTGTCTGCAAAGGTCTTCATTGCAGAAGAGGCGAGAGAGCTCCTGGGAGCCTTAAAGTCATTCAAGATTCTGGTAAACAGCAAACTTTTGCAACACAAGATTTAGCAGCGCCTCAGAGAACTTAAAGCAACTCTATTTCTAAATATTTGCTCCACCAAACCTAGTGAAGCTGCTACAGTATTTGCATCCACTGAGAACGGGACCAAGGTAAATCCAACCCAGGCTGACACAATCCCACACATGTATCTCAATCTGGCTGTGATTTTTACTTCAGTTTCAGGCAGCAATAGAGGAATTCCTGTCAGGGCACTTATTGACACAGATGTCTTACATATTTTTATCTCCGCTGCAGGAGACAGCAGTGGGTTAGGCTCTGCAACTGCACACCAGCTACAGCTGGTCAGCAGAGCAGAGACAACTCTACCTGTTAGAAAAAGCCAGTCTTGCAAGTCCTGCAATCAGCACATGGAGCTTAGGGGGTCTGTGTAAACCTCCAAAACCACTTTGTCTGAGAATCTTGGAAAAGCAGCACAAAAGAGAGAAATAGTCCGGTACTGTTACAGAAAAGAAACCTTGAGAGCAAATGATTTCCAAGACAGCAAAATTTAGAAGACAACCTTGGGTAGATAAATAAATATGTAAAAGATTGCCCCAGTAGCTGAGCTTGGGACTCTCAGAAAGCCACCATTTCCTCAGTCTCCTTGTGCCCCGCTTTCGCCTCGCACTGGCACTCGTGCCCTCTGGCCACAGGCTGCCCTGGCTCAGTCAGGGGAGCCAGCAGAGCAGCACTGGTTCTTCTGGGGGGCAGACAGCAGGAGGGAGAATTAGTTTTGCAACAGCTCCATTCCCTGATGTAGCTCAGCAGGAGGGAAGCAGTGGAAAGACGCTGCGGGGGGAAGAGGTGAGGTTAGCCATGAGGGGCAGAGCCACAGCAGCAAGCCTCACCTTTAGAAACCAGAGAGAAACTGTTTCTCCCTTTTGCATCACTTGCACTTTAACATTACCAGTTCCTGGGTTTTACTCCTCAGGATTGCTCCTTATTCTCCTTAGCAGCCATGTCACAAACTCTGATGGGCTTTTAACGGGGGCTTGGCTGCACAGGATGTTCTTTGGACCTACAGTCAACACTGTCACCTGGCCTCCTGCTGTGCAAGCAAAGCAGCTTTGGCAGGATGCTGTCCTAGCCCATTGCCCTTTCCTCTGACATCTGTTTCCTTCTCAGGAGCAGGTTATAAATTCAGGGAGCAGAATCAGAGAAGGATTTAGCTATACGAAGGACGGTAGATTGGATGAGGATCTTAATGTTTTCCAGCATACATGCCCTACAGTAAGGGACTGTTCATTTGTTAAGTTGCTGAACAGTGGATGGACATACCCCTCCATCCCTTCTCAGGGCTCTTAAGCTGTGTGAATGAAACAGACAAGTGCAGAATTCATGTAAATGCCACGAAAAAATCAAAAGCTGAGCTGAATCCTAGCCAAGCAAACCAAGTCTGTGTGGCTTTGTTTTGGGGCGGGCACGGAAAAGAAAATATAAATGGGAGGCTTTTCAGAAAAGATTCTCCCAGAAAGTTTATCACATTTTCAGTTTTCACTGGGGAAGTCACAGCTACAAAAAAGACCTCTGTCACACAATCTCGGCATTTGTTTTCAAAGCAAAGTAGACAAATATTTTCCCCCATCAGCATAAACTAATAGCATATATGTCCTGTAAGAAGAGGGTGTGTTTGACAGAACAGCATTTTTTTTCATGCATAATAAAGCAGTGGAACATTTTCAAACCTCATGAAAGAGTCTGTTCTGGGTGGGCTCAAGTATTGCACAAATATGAAGATACATCTTTGCTACAGCCAAGCCTGCACTTGAGGATGTCGGTTCTGTGTGGTTTAGTGCCATAATCTACCTCCATCCCTCCCGTCTGCATTATGGCTTCCTCCTTTCCAGCTGCACAGTATCCTGTCCTCTGCACAGTAGCCAGCAGTCCTTTAGTTCCCTTGTCAAGGTTTTGCCTGGGATGGAGTTGGCTTTCTTGCTAGCAGCTGGTGTGATGCTGTGTTTTGGCTTTGGGTTGAGAATGCTGTTGATAACGCACTGATGTTTTTAGTTGTTGCTAAGCAGTCAAGGCCTTTTCTGCTCCTCACACCACTCCGCCAGTGAGTAGACTGGGAGTGCACAAAAAGTTGGGAGGGGACACAGCTGGGACAGCTGATCCCAACTGACCAAAGAGATATTCCATATCATATGATGTCATGTGCTGCATAAAAAGCTGGGGGAAGAAGAAGAAAGGGAGGGTTGGTAACAGTGATGGTATTTGTCTTCCCAAGTAACTGTTACATGTGATGGAGCCCTGTTTTCCTGGAGATGGCCGAACACCTGCCTGCCCGTGGGTAGTAGTGAATGAGTTGCTTGTTTTGCTTTGCTTGCATGCACGGCTTTTGCTTTACGTATTAAACTGTCTTTATCTGAACCCACAAGATTTCAGTGGTTTCCAGCGATAGGACGAGGGGCAACGGGCACAAGCTGGAACATAGGAAGTTCCACTCAAACGTGAGGAAAAACTTCTTTACGGTGAGGGTGACAGAGCACTGGAACAGGCTGCCCAGGCAGGTCGTGGAATCCCCTACTCTGGAGATTTTCAAGACCCACCTTGATGCAGTCCTGAGTAATGTGCTCTAGGCAATCCTGCTTTGGCAGGGGAGTTGGACTAGATGATCTCTAGAGTTCCCTTCCAACTCTGTCAAATCCGTGAATCCTTATTTTTTTGATTCTCTCCCCCATTCCAATGGACGGGGAGAAGTGAGTGAGCGGCTGAGTAGTCCTAGTGGCTGGCTGTGGTTAAACCATGACAGTCCTTTTTGGTGCCCAACTTGGGACTCAAAGGGTTCAAGATAATGAGAGATTTGAATGGAATGTGCTAGATTGAATTTATAGCTGTTATTGCTGTTTAGCTATTACTTGGCAGGCACATAAGTGCTTGCCATGGGGCTTTCTTGCCTTACTGTATATTTGAGTCTAGTGCTTGTTAGTGGCTGGTTTTTCCTTTCTCTGCTTACTATGCTGCTTATCATCTTACTCTGCTGTGCCTGGGAACATTTTGATAACAGCAATGGTGATGTGCCTGGGATGGCAGATGGCCAGGGTTTTTGTTTTCTGTGCTGCTGTACTGGACAAGCTGGAATTCCAGTGTGAACTTGAGTTGAAGCAACTCTTCAGACACCAAGGTCAGTGAAGAAGGAGGAGGTGCTTCAGGCACCAGAGCAAAGATTCCCCTGCAGCTCATGGTGAAGACCATGGTGAGGCAGGCTGTCTCCTTGCAGCCCATGGAGGTTCACGGTGGAAGAGACATCCACCTGCAGCCCGTGGAGGATCCCACACTACAGCAGCTTATGAAGAACTGCAACCCATGGAAAGGACTCACATTGGAGAACTGTCATGGAGAACTGCCTCCTGTGGGTGGGACCCCACACTGGAGTAGGGGAAGAGTGTGAGGAGTCCTCCCTCTGAGGAGGAAGGAGCTGCAGAAACAACATGTGATGAACTGACTACAACCCCATTCCCCGTCCCCTGCGCCGTTTGGGGCAGGAGTAGAGAAATTGGGAGTAAAGTTAAACCCATGATTTGAGTTGCATGTTACGGGAATTACTATAGCAGGAGCTCCTTGTTGCTAGCCAGGCAAGGAGCAAGGGGAGGAGTTCATTGCAACATTAAACCCTATGGTCTGGTCCAAAGGGACCAGGGATGGAGACTGTAGTGAATATACCTTTAAATTTTTGTAAGCCATAATTTGAGTTGCAAATTAGAGGAATTGCTATAGCAGTAAGCACCTGAACCAATAGAGGACAAGCCTTACAAGAAGCAGTGCAAGTGCAGCAGTGACCCAATCTGACCTGGCTTTAGCACCCAATAACTCCACGCAACGCACCACCTCTCCTGTCCTGAGTGACCACCATAAGAAATGGAGCCCAAAGTCATGAACAAAATTAACTCAATGGTTATTTTGTGGAAATTTATGGACATTTTACAGACATTTCACAGGGTATGGAATATCCCTTTGGTCAGGTGGGGTCAGCTGTCCTGGCTGTGTCTCCTCCCAGCTGGGCAAAGGGATATTCTATACCATGTGACATCACGCTCAGTATATAAAGCTGAAGGAAGAAGAAGGAAAGAGGTCTGGAGTTACAGTGTTTTGCCTTCCCAAGTAACTGTTACACATGATGGAGCCCTGCTTTCCTGAAGATGGCTGAACACTTGCCTGCCCATGGGAAGCAGTGAATGAATTCCTTGTTTTGCTTTGCTTGTGTGCATGGTTTTTGCTTTACCTATTAAACTGTCTTTATCTCAACCCTCAAGTTTTCTCACTGTTATCCTTCCAATTCTCTCTCCCATCCCACCAGGAGGGAGTGAGCAAGTGGCTGTGTGGTCCTAGCTGCTGGTTGGGGTTAATCCACGACAGCCCCCCAGCTCACTAGGCTTTTACTCACAAGCCTGTACCCAGTGGGACAGCTGCTGTCACTGCTGCAAAGTGAGGGTTCATGGGCACTTTTTCTGCCCCAAGCTTCTTGCCCAAGAAAGCACTGATGCCAGCACGTTCACAGGGCGCTCCAAGTTTGGTAGCCTGATGGAGCAACTTGCACATGCCACACGAGAGCCCCAGCACTGCCAGCTGTGGATCAGAGCTTGAGCTGTTACAGTGCTCAAGCTGCTGGCTGCAGCACTTCTGCTCATAAAAGAGCATTCATCCTGTACCCACACGGGTGCCAGGACTTACCTTTCAGCAACAGGTCAGCCCCCGCAGCTCACCAAAGCTCAACCACCTGGAAGAGCTAGCAGGGCTGGGGTGGGCATGGAATATCTTCCACCCATCTTTTCTCTTTCCCCTTAATACAGACACTTTCTTGACCGAGGATCTTCCCAAACTTGTTTATTTGTACAACTCTGATTTGCCCCACCGCCCCACCCCACTTCGCAGGATGTTCAGAGGGAGGCATGGGCACAGGCATTTGTGTACACCTCCCACACTCAGGTGCACAGATTAACCACCTCTACCTCTTTACTGCTTTCCACACTGTACATGAGACATTTGATGCAGACTCCATCAATAAGCCAAATAAGCAGACTGAAGCCACAGGTGCTGCTGAAAAGCTCATCTTTAAGATCATATTCACTTTTGGGGGTTAGGGCAAGAGGGAAAGGAAACAATTAAGCAACAATGAAGGTGGCCAATGCTTTAAAATAGTATTATTTCTAACAGTATGTCAGGTTTTTCAGAGAAACAATACTTTCCTTAGCAAACTGCTTCTTGGTGAGCTTTTACAACAGGAGCGGAAGGAGAGCCACTGGACTACATCCTACCACCCTCTGGGATCATGCAGAATGAGAAGCATTGTTGCTCAAGGCCTGGGGTAAGGGAAGACTTTGTAATCTTTTCCTCCCATCTTAACTCACAGCATCAGAGAGCTCCTCACACACTGCTGCTGATCCTGAGTACTGCAAGAGCTCTGAGTCCAGCTGAGCACCAGTGACTCCTGGATCCCTCCCCAGAAATCTCTTCCTCTACAAAAACAAATTCTTCAGATTAAAGAGAAATATTTAGAGAAGCAGCAGGACCCAAGAGGTAAAAAGCTTGTCTGGCCAACAGAAGACTAGGGGTCCTATTCACAGATGCACTTCAGGTACCAGTGCAAAATAATTAGTTTTTCTGACCAGTCAGTCACATTGGCAAGAACAAAGGCTATGACAGAAAGTCAAAACTTCCTTACTGAGCTTGGGTAGCTTCAGTTTACACGAATTTATAATTTTTATTTAATTTATGTATGGGTACATAAGTTTTAAAAGCAGAAAGAGAGTATTAAGAGGGGCTAAACTACTCTAAGATATTCTTGCTTTCTTTTTGCATATCACAGCCAATTATTTCATTGTCATGAATTTTAAAGACAAAGAAACATCCAAGAGTCGGTATATGAAGTTTTTTTAAGATGATATAAAAATATCAAAGCAGCAGTATAAAAGTATTTCTAAAGTTCTGTTGAATTCAAATCAAATCAACCTCAGCAGTTGACATTGCTCTGCTATGTTAGGATGCAAAGCGGATGTCATTCTCTGTACACATTTCCCTCACAGGCCTTGACTTCCAACAGATTTTGGAATATTTTCATACATACAAATGCAGCCTCCTCGAGCCCTTCCATCCATCCCTTAACTTCAGGGCTGTTCTTTCCTGCTGTTCTTCAAGCAAACCAACTGCAAACACTGAACAGACATGCTTGTTCAAGCTGTATTCAGTGCACAATAACTCACACTTACAAGAAAATTGGTGCCAATGGAATTAAGTTGGAAGATCAGTACTGTGGCCCCAAAAAGACCCACTAGAGCTGTCAGCAGGTGAGGAATCCACTAAAGAGACAAGGATTAATATTGCGACTAATAAAGAAATTAATATTTGCAAGATTTTGAAAGCATAAAAAATATGTCTGGAGCAATCACAGAATGGAAGAGAAATAATCAAAGGACAAGGCCAATGCAAGGAAAAATGAACTTCACTGTGAAATGGTACCTTAGCCCAGACAAATTTATTTTCTTGTATACGTATAAGATATATTAAATAGCCATCCCAAGACCTTAATGGAAAAGAGTGGTGTCCCTGTTTACTGAATTGCTGAAGAAATTTAAGCTTCCTGACATTTTGCAATTAAATAATAATAATAATTTTGGGGGAAAAAATAAGACAGCTGAAGGCATGGTTTAATTTGTCAGCAACTTTAGCCCAGCAGAAAAACAAAATACATTCTGGCAAGGGGAACAAACAAACCTCTGAAAGGAAGTTGTTTCTCAAGTTGTATATTCATGTGTTAAGAATACAGTATCATTACAGCAGGGAGCTAAAGACAGAATTTCATTAATTTCATGAATTTGTGGAGCAGTTGGTGCCTCCAGACCCACTCATTTCTCTTTGTGCCATTATCCTTTGTTGCTCAATTACTACTCTTTTTAATTACCTGCTAATAGAGTGCTTAAAAAAAACCCCAAAACAAACGAACCTCCTAGTGTAAGAATAAAGGGAAGAAATTTCAGAAGATGTTACCCTCTGCCTCCTCCTGCAGAAATATTATGTTAAAGAAACCCAGAGCCGGGACTGGTGGGAAGCTTTGTGGTGGGCCCCCACTGGAGACACCATTCTTATGTCTAAGGTCAGAGGAGGGTGGCATGCCCCAATCCCCATCCCAGCATTACCCTCTCCAACCCATGGCCAAGCCAGTCAGGACGACCAGTCCACATGGAAGGCTGGCTGTTCAAAACACCGAACAGCCTCAAAAAAACCCTCGGGTGGAGGTCTTCCATAGAGACAAAGAGTTTTACCACCCCATTGGGGGTCCAGCAGCCACTGTCCTGACGTGGGTCCCACTGCAGACCCCCCCACTGGTGCCTCTTCTCCTGCTCTCCTCGTGCAGGAAGGCAGCAAATTAGGGGAAGCTTGAGCGTGGAACAATTGTTTATATCTTTGTGCAGGGGAAATCTGGGATTATTTATGGAAATTCAGATGTTGCTAAATAACAGATGCTCTTCTGAGAAGGAAAACTTCTTTTGTTTTGGGGGGGTGAGGGGATTTTTTTTTTAATGTGGTTTAGAAAAGAGCACTGAATGTTTGCTCCAGAATATAGAGGAACTACACTGAAATAAAACAAATGTTTCTTGTTGCATGTGTTTCATGCAGTACCTAACATCACTGGACTTTGTGGGCACCCCAGCAAAACATGAGAAAAACAAGATCTCCCTCTTAATTGCCAAAAAATAAACAAAAAATAACTAGGACTTTATTACAAGTTTTGTCTGTACCCTGTAGAGAAAACTTGCTCCCTCTCAAGCTCTTGCTCCACTAATCGTGGCAGAAGAAAGGGACATGCATATAATAAGCAAAGAATTACAGCTACACTGAAATCAAAAGCTTCACATTTAAAACTTAAACAATAAAAATGCAGAGTTCAGCAGAAGATGGAAACCTTGGCTAATTCCTCCAGCTCAGCCATACTTGTCCTCTGCAGGATCAGCACAGCCCTTCTCCAAGTATGCTGTATAAACACATACACCAGAGCTTTTACTTTGTCTTCTTGTTCATAGTGGTGGTTTCAGACAAATGCCTTCCTGTTGGATATCATATTCCACCCTGGTGCAGTTAAAAAGACTTCATATTTTACTGATTTTACTGTAAATGTCCTGGGGTTTTTTTATGATATTCCTAAAATCTTGCCCCCATGAAAAAAAATTTCTTGAAGCATGTGCAATTTTCTCATTCTTAACTTCAATTTTTAACTTACAATGTTGCTTTTTCTTATAAACACAATATATTTGACCAAGTCATCAACTACTGGAAAGAGTTTACTCATTTTTTTCCAGGATTTAACAATGCAGCACATGAATTACCACTGCAATAAACAACATGCTTAGAGTAAGAATTGTAATGCAATGAAGCTGACCTGGGACAAGTTTTAAAGAACATATTAGATGCTTAAATCACAAGACTAACTTTTATCAAAATGGTTTCTTTTTTGTATTATTTAAAAAATAAATTTCACATCATGGCCACAAAAATGTACCTATATATCAGTAAGAACACACTGAAAATAAATAATGAAGAATACAAAGAATAAAGAAATGCCTTTGTTTGCTCTATAAAGCATCTGTCTACTAATCATAGAATCATCTAGGTTAGAAGGGACCTTCAAGATCATCTAGTCCAACCATCAAACTAACTCTGACAAAAAAACCATCACTAAACCATGTCCCCCAGCACCATGTCAACCCGTTTTTTGAACACCTCCGGGGATGGTGCCTCAACCACTTCCCCGGGGAGCCCATTCCAATGCTTGATAACCCTTTCAGTGTAAAAATTTTTCCTAATATCCAACCTGAACCTCCCCTGGTGCAACTTGAGGCCGTTTTCTCTTGTCCTGTCACCTGTGACTTGGGAGAAGAGACCGACCCCCGCCTCTCCACAACCTCCTTTCAGGTAGTTGTAGAGAGCGATAAGGTCTCCCCTCAGACTCCTTTTCTCTAGGCTGAACAACCCCAGCTCCCTTAGGCTCTCCTCATAAGACTTGTGCTCCAGACCCCTCACCAGCTTCGTTGCCCTTCTCTGGACCCGCTCCAGCACCTAATAGTAAAGTGAAAAGATGTGCCCTCGTTTTGGATGTAACCAGAGATGGTGTCATATCACAGAAGGGTGATGGAGAGAGGGCCAGAGCTCATGTAGCCATGGATTATGCACTGAGCACTGCAGTAAATATTTAATTCTGTATGTTTAGAAAACAGAAAGAACACACACCCTGAGGTGCACAGACCACTGCAAGTGCTCTCAGCTCAGCAGCCCAGCACCAAGGGGCTGGATGGGGATGCTGAGGCAGAGACACTCTCCCCATCACCTTCCTACCATCTCCTTCCAGCAGCTGCAGAAACACTGTGTGACAACACCACACCATACTCTGGTGGAGGATGCAGACGGCAGTGCTGGTTTAAGGAACTAGGGTAAATCCAGACAGTGTGTGCTAAGTGCCCCATAGTCCATGGAAAATTTAGTGGCCACACAGGTCTTTATCGTGGAGGCTGAAGTTTCAGATCACAAATGATCACAGAGCCATTATTTCAGGGCCGTCTCTACTCTTTTGAAAACAAAGGGTAGAGATTTCACTAAACAGTACAGAGATTACTAAGTCAAATATGCAGGACTTTTAAAACCTTCAATATATAGGCAAGCAATAAAAAAGGCATTCATGCTAGCAACTGGACACACTCTTCACCAGCATCCATCTTGAAGTACCCAGAAAGACACAATCAAAGAATTCTTTTTGCATGTTTTTTTCAAGCTCTCCTTTCATGGGAGTTTACTTTGGTTTATTTTTTCTATGATTTAAAATTCTACCCATTGCACCACCTCTAAGCAAATGCAGAAGCACACTGTAAAGCAAGAATTAGGCTATCCCTAGCTCTTCCAGAGGGCATGGTATGAGCATACATCAAACCCAAAGGCCAAGAGCCACACTGAAACATCTCTTCATCACATTTATAAGTTAGTAATGTCTGGATCCGATCAGCCTGAAATGAACAACTAGTTTTAGTGATTCACTAGGTAGATTTTATAAACAGAAAATACAAGGTAACCTGTGAAATAACCCAAAGATTCTCCCTCCACAGAGCAAATGTTTGATCAAAGCTAAGGATGTTTAAAAGGGTGGTGTAGTGTGGATCAACACATGGATCTGCTTTAAAGAAACTGTAGCTAATTTCCTCCAATACTTCCAAGTCATTCTTGAAGAGACATGCAGTGGCATCTTTTTCTCAACATCTTTTTTGTTTTTTAAAATATCTTCATTGCCAAAATCACCACTTTTTAGTGGAGTATGATTTGATTAAGTGGATGTTGGTGATTTAGAAGTAGTCAACTAATGAAACCATCAGCCTAGAACTTGCAAGACTCCAGTCTAAAAATTCAGGTCTGCTCTGTGCAGATTTCTCAAGTGACAAAATCAGATTTAGGACATGTCTACACTGTGAAATGTATCCTCAAATCAGCACAGACCCAAAGCCGGTCATTTGTACAGCAGGATGTGTTCAATGCTACCCTATAGCTCCTCAAGACTAAGCCTATTCACCTGCAGCTTCCTTGCCTGCAGCCTAAGATGCTCACACACACAATCCATGCCCAGCAGTGGGTTGAAAGCACAAATTGAGCCACAGTGTGATGTCTGGGTACCTCTGACCCCGCACCAGCATCACTACTGATTGTCAACTTCTTTCCATGCTGCTCTTCCCACATGGCTGCAGCAGCCACCTCAAAAAGGCTGAGCCATACAACCCTTCTTCATTATACCCTTCCCCTTGCCACAGGTCAGGCTGGGCTTAGCAGCTTCTGTAGGTGTGCGATGAGGTCTGTTTCCAGCCTGTAAATTCACAGCAATGCTCACCTCTTTTCACAGCTACTGTGAGAGCAGATATACTAATGGACGCAAAGCACCAGACCTTGCGGCCTGCAAAAGGGGCTGTGTAAGCAACCGAGATTTGGGACCCCAGGTGCAGCATCAAAGCTTATTACATGGAGACTACATCTTTTTCCCTATGGTGTTTTCTTCCTGTGAACCTTTTTCTCCAGCATTGTCAATCTAGTAGTTTTCACTAAATACACCTTTAGGGGAAAAAAAAAAAGGCAGTGAAACAAAAAGAAGTTTACGCTGAGATGGCTGAACATACCAAAAAAAGTTTTAAAGTGAAATTTTTGTAGAGAAAAAAGGAATTATTTTATTGAAAGCCAGGGGGGATAAAGAGCGGGGAAGCCTTTCAATAAGACATCCAGACTCTTTGTACTTCCAGTGTGTAAAAACACCTCAGTCTCTACTAGCTCAGCAAAACCATCCCCAGGCAGATGTAAACTACAGCCCAGAGCAGAGCAGCAGTGAGCTGGCATGGCAGGAGAGGGCTGCAGGAGAGCAGCAGCCAGCACAGGCACCAAAGTGCTCCCATCCCTCCAATCACTCCAAGGGTACAAAATCAGATGACAGTAGGAACCAAGCCATGTCCTACAAAGCTGCTCCACCATGGAAGGAGCTTTAGGACTTGACAGTGGGATCTGCATGGGACCACACAGCAAAAGTAAAAATTAAAAGGAATGGAGAAAAAGAAGAAAAGCCCACATAACCAATGCCTTTTTCAGACCCAAAGAACCCCAACCAATAGGACTGCTGTATAAATCTCCCAACACAACACATTAGTATCCTCCATCTAAGGCAGTCGTGCTTTTTCACCCTCTTTTTTTTTTTTTAAATAAATCATGATGATCATCACACACCCCATTTAATCATGTACCACAATCATCGTGTCATCACCACTCATTCTGGCAGTGCAGGACATAACCCATGACAAGAGGTTGAATTACTCAGATTTTGTTGCAGTGACTACAGAAGAAACACAATAGGGGAGAATTCGGCCCAACATCACCATCTGTAAAAGTTACATGGCTGCTTTTAAAACAAAATACAAATTCAAGAGATTTCTCAGCCTTATGTTTCCCAATGTTTCTGCAGAGTGGGTGCCATGTGAAGGTACAGGCCTTCATCTGGTAAAGGTGATGGCATTACAAGGTAGATAACTGGGGAAATAGTATGTGGCTACATCTGTCAGAATAAAAAGCAACACACAAAAACAATAGCAGAGACTTTCCTGTTCATTCTAAAAAGGCTGAAGCGTTAATGCCTCTACATTTAAGCTTTGTGAAAATCCGAAATTCACCAGGTTGTTAGTAAGTATTAGGTAAATAATGACATAATGACGGTATTTAAGAAACGTGTAGATGTGGCACTTCAGGGCATGCTCTAATGCCCGAGATTGTTGGGTTTTGTCTGTTGGGGGGGGGGTGGTAGTTTTGTGGTGGGTTGGTTTTTTTGGTTTTGTTTTTTTTTCTTTGTGATTGGACTCGATGATCTTAAAGGTCCCTTCCAACCATAAATATTCTGTGATTCTGTGATAATCAAACTGTATCAAGATGGTCAAAGAGCTGTTTTCAGGAATGGTTCATGTTAAAGTGGGATAATAAAGTACAGGTCATGTGATATCCAGTTTCTCTGCCTCTTAAGTTATGCATCTGAGGTTCATTCTTGTGCACTAGCTTGAGTTGAAACCTTGAGTTGAAACCTTCAGGATGGCAGGGTTCTTGAAATATATGTCAGTTGTTGGAAAATAAATAGTACCAGCTCTTGCAGGCATATTGGTTCCTGCTAACATGGAGTGTCCTGGTCCCAGCAAATGTTCTCTGATTGTAGTAAACATGTCTTGATTAATGAAAAAAAATCTTAAATTAAAATACAATAGGTATATTAAGAAATCTCTCTTAGTAGCAACAAATTAGGAATATCAAATCCTGCCAGCTCTTACATATGCACTTCATTGTAAACTCATCAGTAATCCCAAATTAAGCACACGCAGAAGTGTTGAAAGGGTTGGGGCCATCAGAGAGTCATCCTCCAAGTACTGACAACCTAAGTAATATGTTAGCTTCAGCTAGGCTACTCAGAATTGTAAGTCGGCCCACAGGCATGAGAAAACTGCAGCATCAGACTCCAGTTTAGGACTGGATCCTGACACCCTTACAGCTAAGATGTAAGATTACCAAGTAGTGTACCTGGCACTTACTCAGCAAGCATATAAGTGCATGCATAACTTCAAGACTTCAAATAGTCTTGATTCCATTAAAGCAACTGCAGACTTAATTTTTACACCAGACAAGGTTTTTAGTGAGCAAATACTGCATATAGTCTATATAAAGAGTACTCTTCAACTTGTGAGTGGCAGTACCTAGCTTCAAAGTAAGTGTTTTCCATGTAAATACAAAGCATTATTACAAATCACCATTTTTAATACAGATCGTTTTAATAAGCAACAAGCAAAAAGGTACTGAGTTTAACAGCATGGTAGTACCTTAAATACAGAACAATGAATAGTTCCCATCTCTGCAAGCTTATGGTCCAGACAAGAGCAGAGGCAAGTAAAAACAAAGAATACTTTATAGTGGGAGGAGGAGACAGCTAAAGTAATTGAATTCAAAATCAGATATTATATTTAGATTAAGACATCTAATGAAAACCTAATTGAATTAGTGGGAAAAATACTTGGATTTAAGATGACAGGTCTTTTGCTACAAATCTGTCAGATATACCAGCCTAGTGATGGGAATCTCTAAACTGTTCTGAGCTTAAAAATAATCATTAAAAAACTAAAAGGAGATATCTGAAGAGGTTTTTACTTTTAAACTGAGCATGAGATATAGCAGACTGCTTTTGTATTCTAGAAGGATTTCATTTATTGGTTCCCTTCCCTTTATTCCACTTAAATATTCAAGTATTTGTGTGAAGGGTAATGTTTTTATTCAGTACATTGCCATGGGGCTGGTGACATGTGTATCTACTTAGGCCATGATGACATTTTGTATTGTTACAGGATGAGAAAAACTAAACAGGCACCCCTTAGATCTTTATCCCTTACTGTGAGAGAAAAATCCCATAAGAGCCATCAAAGCACAATGTGGACTTAAAATAGCAAATTAGTAATCAAAATTATCCAACACATTCGTCTTCAAAATGATCACTGAATGCATGCCCTCCCTCTCCCCACAGAGGCAGAGGATCAGGGGGCTGCTGATGATGGAGGGCTTAAGAACATGAATCGGGTGCAAATTTGTCAAGGAAGCGAGCAAGGGCAGAATACTCAGTCACAGAGACCAGCTCTTCTTTCTCTGCATAAGGGCTTGTATGAGACCATTTCCGAGGAAACCCTACCTATATAATTAGGATCACAAAAAGACATTTTGCGGCATTGCATAACAAAGGGTAGGTTTGCTGGTTGACAGGAATATAGCATTGCTTAAATGAGTTTTGGTCCCATGGGAACCTGGGAAATGCCATTTCACTTGTCTGCCACATTTTGTAATGCACTGTCCGAAGAGGATGAAATTTTCAAGAACATTTATGACTCAGCTGCTCCCACTGTAACACTGGAAAACACATAAAAGTCTTGGCTCCTTACATATTGATGTATTGATACTTCCAATCAGGGAGAGGGGAATTTCAAACATCTTCATAATTGTGTCAGAAAGTAAGAAGAGGCAGATATCCAAGAATCACAACAGCAGACTTTAGAAACAATCCTGGTCCACCTTCTACTTGGCTGATAGCAAGCTTTCCTCTCTTCTTTTACCAGTGCTGCCTCAGTATCACTTTTGTACAAAAATGACAACTGTGCACCCCACTGAAGAACAAAATGAGCAGGGAAATGCATCTCCAACAACAGGATGAGAGTGTATTTTCTAGACTAAGGATCCAGGTTTATAACAATACAAGCAAAACATGGAATAAATGGAGTGGGAGAGCAGAAGCATTTTGAAAGCACAGTGAGACAGACAGATTTTCACTTTCCAATTACCTAGACCCTTCTAGATGATGCCACTTAGAATGTAACAACCAGGTTTAACCCTCAAGGCAGGTGTACTCCCTGAACCTTGCTGCTTCACATGTTAGACCAAGGCAGACTATAGGAAAACATCGTGGGTCCCATAGTGTTCTCCTGAGAACCAGCTGCTGGTGGAGAGCGGGCCTCACAGGGTCAGCGGCAGAGTACAAGCCAGCAGCAAAATGTGCTCAAAGCCACTGAGTCACTGATAGAGGTCTGCTTCAAGCACCATTCAGCCTTGCTCAGGATTCAATGTAAGGGAAGAGCTGCAGGCTGATAGATGCACCCCTCTTGTGAGGCTTGAAGACCAAGGAAATGCAGAAAAAGGAGGCCTACCCTCCCACAGAGCTGAGATGGGGTTTTAGTTCTTTTTTGGGTGGCTGTGGGAGAGTTAAACATGGCAGCGACAGACAGAGCACTTCTAAGTCACAAGGAGCCTTGACCTAATGGCTGGGAGCACATGCTTACTGTGTGGAGAAGGTCACTCAGCGATTCTCACAGGCAAGAAGGTCAGTGTGAGAGGCAGGGGTGCAGTAGCAGACTTCAAAAGAATAAGGTGAAAGCAACTTTTTTTTTTTTTCTAAAAACGGTGCTGCAGTAACAAGCAACCCACCCATTTTATAGACATCCTTCACAACCCACCCATTTATAAGCATCCTTCACACAGATCTGTCAGACTCTGCCTTCTCTACGTCTCCCAGACCATCATATGTCTAAAGCCTAAGCCAGCTTTAGGCTTCTGCTCACATCACAACTCAAAACCAAGATGTGGCCTCTCTGAAAAAATAATAATCCCCACAGCAGGGAGCCACCCACCCCATGACCCATCATGGCTTCCCTAAGGCTTCAAAGCTACTTTCCATCTTACTAAAGCCTAGTGGTGCACACAAGTTCACTCCACCCTTTAGCCCAAGGACTCCCTCTCTAATTGCAAACATCTGGTTACAAAGCATTTTGGCTGCTACTTCGTACTAAAGTTAACAGGTTTGGTAAAGTACTATTAAAAACACCCGTACCAGTTTGCATGCATTTCTCTTTAAAGCCATTATCTTGAGGCTTCAGTCTTGCTCATAACTTTGTTGTTTGTTTCATACACTTTCATCTAGAAACCACTCTTCCTGCTCTCCCTCAACCCTGAATCTCCACTCTGCTCCTACCTGCTTCCCTAAACCCCAGCTAACCCTAAACCCCATCACTAATCCTTTCCTACTAGTACTCACTTTTTAGGACCTTGTGAGGAAACTGGCCAGGAAACTAGCCCACCCCACGACATCCTGACCATCCTGTACGTCACTCAGTTAATCAACACCGAGTTTAAGACCTCTCCAGCCCATGGGGACAGAGAAGAGAGAGCATCCCCACCCAAGCTCGGTCAAGTCCTTGCCAAACATACCATAAGGTAATGTGTTACGCTAAATGTGTGTTGGACTTTTCTCCCACTGTGGAGCCCAGCAGCCCAAGTCATCAGTGCTTTTCTTGAGTCCCACCTGATGGCTTTAGGCAGTTCACTGGATGTCCCTCCAAATGTGCCTGCACCATGTGCAGACTGTTTCAGCCCTGTGGAAATAAAACTGCTGACTCCATTAGAAAAGGGGTTATGGTCTTTTTTACTAGGGGAAAAAAGAGCCTCAAGAAGTCTTAATAGATATATCACTACGAAGGGAGGGTGAAAGGGGACCAAAGGATTTACTGAACGAATGTGTTGTGAGATGTTAAGAAGAGAGCACAAGAGGAAGCAAATAACTCACAGAGGTGGTGGCAGTGCCTCCAATGCCCCTCAGCACAGGAATTACCTAGAAAATGTGAAACAAATCTATAAGGGGCTAGAAGAGAAATATCAAATATGAGTGCATGAGTGGGGAATGGGAGGATGGAAAGGATCATTCTCCTGCTAACCAGCTTTGTGAAATTGTTCTACCACAACCTGGCAACCCACTGTTGGGTCTGGCTGATTGCTACAGCCAAAGTTCCTCCAGAGTTTATAGCGAGGCTGCTATAAACAAATGCTTTTCCACTAAAACCATATAAACAAGCCATTCGCTAATGCAGTCTCCCTTCCAACAATTGTACACTGTCAGATGGCATGTGAGCTCTGAAAAGTTACTCATACTCAGAAGCAAGCAGCGTTGCTTTGCCTGTCCCCTTTCAACTTCATTCTGTGAACTGAAATCAGTTTCGCCTACCCCAGGGCAAGTCAGAGCTGACTCAAGCCAAGCCCAGAGACTTTTGTTCGCACACAGGACAATGGCAATTCTCACAACAGGGAGAAAATATCTACAGACACTGGAAATCTAACACAGAAAGAGCAGCGCTTATTAAGCTAGTAAGAGCTGGTCTTTCTGCCATGTAGGAAAATAGTACTAGCTGTTCTTCAGTATTTATCGATTCTGTTAATAAATGCAGATTTGAAGCAACATCCTCATCAGACAGAAGCAATATAAGCAATTATGCCTGATGACTCTTAAAATAAAGATGATGAATATAGCAGTGTTTCTCTAAATGAGACAGGAAAAAAAAAACATATCAGAGAGAGAAACTTCATCTGGATATCAAGTTCAAAGCTAGAGTCTGCTGGTTTTTTCTTCTACAATATCCCCACATTTCATGGTTTGGGGCAGGACACCATATCTGGAGAAGGAACAAAATATTTTCCTGAGTGTTGATATTAAATCTTGAGCTAGTCAGAAGTCCCCGAATAAAAGGCAAATACTAGAGGATTCTTCTGTCAACTCTATCGTTTAGCACATCAATCAGCAATCAAAGTATTGCTAGTCCATGAACCCTGCTTGCGGTCTCGGGGGAACCAGGAGTGGTATTCACCGGGGCTTTCTTCAGCTGCTCAAAAAGCTCAAAACCAATGCCTTCATCTGTAAGCAAATCGCAAATACTGTATGTCATTGGCAGATCAGTCAGAAGATGACACAATTCTTATGTGTGTTTCAACATCAAAATGCATTTTGTACTCTGCTCATATCATGTTTTTCAGGATTATACTCTTTCTCTGAAATCCATTGTATTGGAATTGATGCATATTTAACTAAACCAGCTGTGTACATAAAATACCTATTTAATTCCAGCAATAGATATTTCAGTGCAGTAACAGAAGGCTATGTTAAAAGCTAATAATGATTTATAAGACAGCAGAGCCACAACAATTGAGAAAACAGTCACAAAAGGGATGTCAGGAGATAATTGGGTTCACCTTCTATCCCTGAGACCCTCTTGGTGTCATTCCTGACTGACGTTTTTCTGAGCTAATCTTGCTCCAGACTTTATTCTAGTGCTCCCTAGGCAATTAATTCTAGTACTTCACTGTCCTTTCTGTTATAAATTTTTTCTAATATCTAGCCTGTACCTTTGTTGCTGCAGTTTTAAACCCTTTATATCTCACCCCTATTCACCGGAGACCTGGAGAAAAAGTTATTCGTTTCTCTTTTGCACTAGTCACTTAAACACTTCAAAACTGTAATCCTATCTCCTCTCAATCTCTATTTCTTTAAGCTAAGTATCGCCAGTGTTTGAACATTTTTGTAGTTCCTATATTATAGTATTTTTTTTTAAGTCAGTAATTTTTTCTGTTTTTTCTGAATGTGTCATTTTTGTTTAGGTGAAATGCCCCAAAACAGACACAGTACTCCAGCTGAATCCTAACCATTTTGGAACAGAGTAGGAGCTTTTTTCACACATCTTGCAGGCAAAAACTAGTTTACAAACCAAAGTACGAAGCCCATGTCTTTTGAAAAAACATGGCAATCGTGACTTTCTATTCAAATTGTGACACGAAACAACCCTTAGACACTTTTCTGCAAGAACTGCTGTCTAACCAGTTCTTCCTATCCCGTTTGTGTAGCTCTTGCTTAACTATGCTACCCCGGATTTATAATAGCAGCTACTACTATACTACTGAATTCAAAGCTAATGAATTCAATCCCATTCCCCCAGGCCATTTCTCTAAGCCAATTCTCCCGTTGGTTAACCCAATCACTCCTTTACATTCCTATGTCCAATCAGAAAAACAGTTCTACAGGCTTATTCATTCAATAGTAATGTCAGAGATCTCCTAGCCACAAATCACAGTTATTATGGAGTTTTTGACTACAATAAGGAAAAATTTAAGCCAAACATAAAGGAAGAAAAATTAGTGAGAAGGAAGATAAGAAACTTATGGGTAGTTCGCCTTTTTCACAGACCCATACTCCTGCCAAATGTCTGATAACTTGGAACATGGCATGCTAGGTAAGGAAACAAGATATTAAATGCTCAAGAGTAAGTGCCATACACACAGGGATATCTATCCCTCTCCAGAAAGATTAAGAAGAGAAAAATCTCATCTCTGGATTACAATGAAGAAGAACCTTTTTTTGCCTTGTATAGTCTAACCATGAAGCAAAAAAAATCAGACAATTTAACCCCATAACCTGCTGTCAATATGACCACTCAAGCACAGAGGAATAACCTAGCAGCTGATAAAGACAGACATGCATGATTTTGTTTATTCCTGGGACAACTGTTCTACCACGTAGCTGCACGTGGAGGAACAGCAGAATTAAATTATCCAGATGAATGTTCCAGACAATGTCAAACAAAGACAGAGGAACCTAATACCTGAAAGCCATAAGAGGACCTTTTTTTATCATAGCTGAGCTACCATCTGGAAAACCCTGTGGTACTATCAGCTATGTCAGAAAACCTTGAGACACTTACTGGGCACAGGCCTGTAATCCCATGACTCTGAATAGGGCCTTTCTCAAACACGGTCACTTGACGGGAGGTATCTGTGCAGTTTAGGGTATGCCTGAAGCTAAAAGCAAAAGTCAGGCCCCACCAGCAGTTTTAAAATAGTTGTTTCACAGGCAGAAACACTAGCGATACATGATCTCATCTTTTGAGTCCCCATTGTCCAATACAGATGCAAGATCCACTTGAACTCTTCTCATCATTGGGGATTTCAAGACATCTTTACCTATGGTACCAGTGCTTATACTCTGGACTCTCCCCAAGTGTCAATACTAACATTTCTCTCTCCTCCATGTGTCCAAACTTCCAGAGATGTAAAAGCTTAACGATTATTACTGACTTTTCAAATTTGGTTGAAACTGGCCCACGGGTTCAAAAGAGGGTGGGAACGTTAAGGGAACATAAAAGAGGACATATATATCTCCAGACTATGCAGGTAACATTTACTTGGGTTTGATGAGCACATTCTGAGATTCAGCAACCTCAACTGCACTAGTATCAGCAAGAAGTTTGCTGAAGGATGTCATCTCCCAGGCTCCACAGCCAGTGTCTTCCTACTTAGTCTTTGTTCTCTGTATCATATGAGGTTTGCACAGATTTAGATAGTTCTTAGGCCTTAATTTAATAAATATATGTGTGCATATTGATTATTATAGGATTATTTGATGATGTGAGCCTCTCTGAGTCCCCTCCTAAGACCAGAATGAGGCTATTCTATTCCTGGTTCCTGGAGTGGAGCATTATTCTCCTTTGTGATACTGTGATTATTTTGCTTTTTTATTCTATTTGCCTTCTAATTCAACATTAGACACACTAAGTCTACTTTTTTGGCAAATACCAAACAGAAAACCTTGCCTATAAGAAAAGTGGAAAAAATATTTGAACAATTAGGACAATTTTGTACTGCAAAACCTCATCCACAGTTTTAGTGCACACTTTGAAGGAAAGAAATAAATTAAAGACATGGAAGAAAGTGGAAAATTGGGGGTATAAAGTAAGATGGGTTTACAAAAGGTTGACCTTTTCAGAATAATAGATTTTCAAACGAGAGAAATGAACCAGTTTTCATATATCTGGACTTCATTAAATTTCTTTCTACAGTGTCATATGGGAAAAGACTATGCTGTAGAAAATGGGAATTGAATTCAACAATTGTAAGATGGTAAAAAACTAACTACAAGGAAGGATGTGCTGACAGCAAAACAATTGGTCTGGGGGGGGAGGCTCTCTTGGAGTTCTTCAAGAAACTATATATTTTCGTTCATGCCTCTGGCTTAAAAAGCAATGTCAGAAGGGTGGACCTATTAGTCAAGAAGACAGGCAGAGCATCAAAGAGTAGGTTACCTAAAAAGTGTGTGTTTATGCACCACCTGAGATATACATATTTTGGTAGATAATGTGTGGTTTGGCATACAGCTAGAAGCTGCCAATGACTGTGATGGTAGGTCCACTGGATACCCACCACTACTACTGAAGCTGCTGGCACTTTTTGGTAGTAGGGGTGGGACAGGGGGAAGGCAACTCCCTGTTTCTCTGTCTGGACATTGAGAAGAACCAGATGACCTTGAGACATGGAGCTCTGGAAGTCAGTTAGCATTCAGCAGTGCCAAGCATAAGGCCAGGCAGTTAGAAATCCCTAAGATTTTTTTTTGCCATAGGCTGGGATTTCATTAGTTTGATGAGGAGCAGAAAAAAGTATGAGTCAATCAGTAACAAGAGGAGCAAGAACCACACCTATGACATCACTGTGAAAGAAAAATGAGGTCCTGATGTGTATGGAGACAACTTTTTTTTTCCCCTACCCATCAGGAATACAGATTTCATTGTATAACACTTTTCTGAAACCACCTCTGTAATATCATACAGTCCCAGTCATACGTGACAACACATACTGGAACAGGTGTGGATTGCTACACTGGATGAGGCTAAGACAATTTAATTAATACAGCCTACAATGAGGAGGTTGAAAGCAGATGTAAATACTACCTGTAAAAAACAACAGGGAACATCAGGTGCAGATACTGATAAAAGTTACTTAAACTGCAAGACATGATCAGCGTAAGAGCAAAAGATCTAAAATAATCATGAATGCATCTAAGCTACAGAGTATTTTTCTAAAAAATAGAGAAACAGTATTCTGACCCTAATCTCAAAACTATAATAAATCATTGCAAGATGCACTCAGAAAACCAATTCTAGTCCAGTACTTTTGTATTCTTCCTAATAAATAGGCACTCTAGCCTCCTATGCACTGAGAAAAAGATAAGAAAACCCATTATGTTATAAAGTTGGCAAATTAGATCGAGTAAGCTGCCAAACTGAGGCCTACCTCAGGCCAAATGAATATGGACAGAATTGATTTTTTTCTTACAGTATGTGTAAGGGAGACATGTAATCTATAAAGCTGGTTTTCTGCATTTCTTGCCAAGAATTTTTCTTGACTTAAGACTTTCAGGCTCAACTATGTAATCACTAATCTTTCAAAGTAACTAACTTCAGTCAGAATTAGATGCATACTAGGTCAGCCACCTGAATTCATTTTAAAAAAATCCACAAGACACTGATTCAACATGATCAAGACTCTCTCTGTGAAGCCCCAGTGCAAGGCTGTGCTAGGAGAAATTTTCCACTTTTTAATTTCAGTTTGAATATATAAATTTAAAACGCATTTCTATAGCGTCCACATGGTAATAAATAATAATTTGCAAAAAGAAAAATCATGAAGCAATTGAATTCCACAGCACTTTAGATGAAGCCACATGATTTCATGCTGTATTCTGAACTAAAATTTGTGTTAAAGGACAATTGTATCCAGAAGTTGAAATGTGGAAAAACTTAAGTGTTTTGTAATAGGGGATTATTCCCGGAAACAATTATCCTACTTTGGTGTCCTATTCATTTAAACAACTTCACTCCTCTTTCAGCGGTCTCTATTTGTTTATTTATAGATCATTCATTTATTAATATTCTTTTCCACCAACCCAAAAAACCGTCTTCCCTATAGAGTTAGAGGGGTGTACAATGCAAGAATAGGACAGACTGAAGATGGCAAAGTATATGTTTTCCAAGAATAAAAGTTCATCTGTTGCAAATGTTTTCCTATGCAGCAAAGGCCAGAAGGAATTACTAGCAAGCTCCTTAGGAGGCCCCACTCCTACAAATAAACACATGGGCTGAAAATGAACCCCCATACAAGGGTTCATTTGAGAACTTGGAAAGTGCTACCGTGTTGTGTGTACACGCTGGCATCCAACAAGAGATGACAACTAGTGGAGGGCAAGATACCTTATTGCTTTTGTAGTGTTCATGGAACACATGGCACCACACCTCATTGCTTATATAGCACTTGCGACAGCAAAGTCTGCAACAGGGAAAACAGCTACTACCACAGAGGGAAAGATTGTGAACACCTGTGGGAAGTTCAGATATGACTAGAGAGGAATCAACTATTGCAGCCTTTCAATACTAAAAGGGGTTTATAAGAAAGATGGAGAAGGATTTTTACCAGGGCCAGTAATGACAGGACAAGGGATAATGGTTTTAAACTAAAAGAGGGTAGATTTAGATTAGATATTAGGAAGAAAATGTTTACTAGAAGATGTGGATGCCCCAGCCTGTTCAAGGAGAGGTTGGATGGGGCTTTGAGCAGCCTGATCTAGTGAAAGGTGTTCCTGCCCACAGCAGGGAGGTTGGACTAGGTGGTCTTTAAAGGTCCCTTTTGACCCAAACCATTCTATGATTTTATGATTCTATAAGTGTTTGACTGAAACATTCAGGTTTCAAAACTAAGAAGTTGCATACACTTCCCCAGATTATATCAGAAAATTGAATTTTTACTACTAAAAAATAAAGGATGCTTAATGACTCTACAAGCCTATGAAGATTAATCCAGAAAATGAATCTTACTGTAAGTTGTTTCCATGTCTTTATTTGTTTTTAGAGGGTTTTTTTTCACTTTTTTCAAGATTTAAATGGAAAAAAAAAATTCAGCAGAATCCTAGTAGTTTAAGTGTTGTTTCGTTCTCTAGATCTTTCCTATCAAATAATGAGTTCTAGCTTTGCCATGTAAAAGGATACCAACATTATCCTAGTGAAACATCCCATCAGCAAATATGAAGATCTTGTACTTTCTACAAAGAGTTAATACAACCTATTAACCCTATAAATTAGGAAGGCAGGTGAGAAGAATTCTCTAGAAAGAATTGCTTTCTGAGGTCTCTGACAAGAAGCCCTGAGAAAAGGCAAGCTAAAGTTTACCTTTACTTTTTCCCGTAGGTGTTTGGGTTGTAAAATAAAACCTGGTACTTCCAAAAGTGGCATGTTTGATCTAGACACAAGTAAGTCACCCTCATTCACAGCAGGGAGCAAAATCTACTGTTTTACAGACTGTTACAGAGAGGTAATCAAAGTCACCCAGACCTATGTTCAAATCTGTACTTCAGATTTCCCTCCGTTTGAAGGGTTTCAGATACATTTTCCCAACTAAGGCTTAAACAAAGGACGCCAGGGTCAAAAGGCCTACAGCTTCAATCCTCTTTGAGCCTCTGCCCCATTGCATGATTTTGGGCCCAACTTTTAATTTTCTTACACCTTGGTCAGCTCAGCTGGAAAACTAGGTAGGAAAATGGCTTCACTGAAAACCAGATGCTCCATCTAAGTCGAATTCCACTGAAAAATAAGAGAACATACACTTTCCTTAAAGCAATCACTGCAGTCAATAAAACGTGCTGTGGGGGAATGCAAATATAGTCTCTCACAGAATATAAATCATAGATTATGATTTGTTAAAAAAAAAAAAAAGAAACAACACAAACAGGACACATACAAAAATATTAGGTTCCACAGAACAAAGTCAGCACTTAAGTCTGGATTCTGCATATGTGTATATGTATAAATGGCTTTACTTACATGAGGTAATTGAATTCAGTGGGATTAGTTGTATGCATAAATAAAAGAAAATATATTACTGTCAAATTTATTCTATCTTTCCTAGCTGACAGATTCACCAAGCAGTGAAGGACCAATAGCACGAAAATAAATTGCATCACACCTATCTGTAATGTTCAGAGCATAAGTTGATATATCAAATATAGTGCTAATATTCCTATGCACATCATTCTTTCTCACTAGTTTAAAGAACTCAGCTTACTTTTTTTTTTTCTACTTATTTCATGTCCACATAGGCTTGTGCATCCTTGGCACAGAAACCATTTTCACACACGTCAAGGAAGTCTCTGAGGTATCAAATAAACAGACTCTTCTTAGTGTAGTCTATATTTTACCCAGGTCCACAGAAAAAGCAAACCCAAATAAAAATTATGTTTTAAGAGAGAAGGGAGTCCGTAAGTCTGGGGAAATTCTATTTGCTTGGGCTAAACTTTCTTTTTTCCCCAAAAAGATGGCAAATCAAGGCAAGATGCTAGTTTTTAATCATCACAGGGTATGGAAATAGTGAAAGGAGAAACAGTAACCATTTTTAATTTTGTAGAGTTTTTTTTCTATTTCTTTAGGAAGTCTCTGCAGGAAACAACCCAGCGAACACTAGAAATTGCAAGTTCGTTCTGCAAGACTCAAGTCTCCCCTCAAGTCTTGCATTTCTCAGCTAATATTTCAGCATTGGCCTCATTAACAATTTTTACTTCCATTAAAGCCTAAAGACTATTTACATGTTTCACCAAAAAAAAAAAAAAAAAAAAATGCTTGTTGGGATGCATTCACAAGTTACACAGGACTCCAGACTTCAGCGCTTTAGTTAACTCCAGCAAGGCTGCTGAAGAACCAATACAACAAAAACAGGAATATCATAGTATTGTCAATCCACATGACATTTAATATCCATGGTGAATGAAGACTAAAAAGTGGAAAAATGTGATTTGCTTTACATACACAGAAATACACCCGCTTCCTTTGCATAATAATGTGATTTCCCCTATGTTATCCATAGGGTTTCCTGTTACCAGTGCTCAGAAAGGAAGTCACTAAAATTTAATGCTGTGCAACTTCCTTTACACAGCTGCACATGCAAATTGGTAAAAATTATTCTTAATAATAGAATTAGTGGGGTACAGAAATAAACACAATATGCTGGGAAGAGTCCACAAAGCTTTTGTAGAAGGAAGTCACATCACTATGCTGATGTAGCTCCTGGAAGGACTCAACACAGGGGACATCAGATGGATCTGATCATTTCAGATTCCCAAAAAGTCTCTCACCAAAGGCTCTTAAAATTGAGTATCTGGACTGGGTAAGTAAGGTAAGGAGATGTACTTGGGTGGAGAAGTAACAGATTCAAAGGCAGGAAGAACAAGGTAGGAAAAAACTACCAGTTTCTCAGTGTCGTTCCAGAGGCTCTGCCTTTGCTGTTCAGCTTACCACCAGCATGTTCATGCCCCTGTAAAAGGGGATGAGACTACTGCAATTTCAAAGATATTCAGAGTGAAGATGATGCATGAGGGTTTCCTAAAACCACCTGAGTGACAGAATGGCAAATGAAATTCAGTGTAAAAAAATGCACACGGCCAAAACAAATCCTAACTTAACCTTTAATATTGCCACTTAGGGACAAGATGTTCGGATCATACTAGATACTTGCATTCACCTGATTGCCCCATAGCCACCAAAAAAGCAAATCAAATGCCAGGATTTGTTAGGTAAGGAGTAGACATCAAAGCAAAACATATTGTTATGCTATTCCATGAGTCTATATGCACCTACATGTTGAATAGTGAACATGGTTTTCATCCCACCATCACAAAATGGACATAACAAAGCTAGTAAAGGCCCACAAAAAGACAGTAAGGATGACAAAAAGCATGAAGCAACATCTGTACATAAAGTGATTTAAAAGACTAGGACTGTTCACCTCAGAAAAAAGACATATGATGAAATTCCAAGTGGAAAGGAGGATATGAGCAAAGGCTTCATTATATCCAATCATACAGGAAATATAGGTATCAAAAGAAGTTATCGGGTGGTAGTTTCAAAGTAGAGAAAGGGAGGTTGTCTTTTAAAGCATAAAAAGATAGCCGGGGAATCGTCAGACAGTATTGTGGAAGCTGAAGTTTGCATTGTTAAAAGACATAATTAGACCAATTCATGGAAGAAAAATCTTTCATGAGCTGTTAGATGTCAAGACACTCATTGCTGGCTCAGTAAACCCCTGAACTACATCTCACTGAAGAGCACCAGGGAAGTATCATTACAAGCTGTCCGGTGGGTAGCAGCTAGCACTGGAGTCAAGCCATTGAGCTACGTGTACATGTCAAACAGCTGTATGGCTGCTGTTCATGGTCTCCCATGGGTCTGCTTCAACAGTCAATCTATTAACATCAGATTGCAACATTCCCCAATACAGGTAAATATGACATCAGGGTGTAAGGAGGTTTGGGACCCTGTTCTGTCACCAGCCAGGCTGGAATTTGCGATTCCAACATCTTATTTGCTGGGAATGTCAAAGTCTTTTGCTGCCTTTGGTAGGGCACAGCTCTCCCACCTTTGACTATTTGTTTTATTGTTCTGTGCATCTCTCCACAGACTTTTTTTCCACGGGACTGTGCTGACAGGAACAAAAATGCATTCATTTCACTGACACTTCCCAAGGGAAAGTACGTCCTAAACAAAATAATTTGCAGCAGCATTCTGTGAGAAGGGGCGATAAGATGGCTCCCCAGAGAATGTGTGCGTGTGTCCCCTCAGTAGCTGTCTTCCCTCCTGCCGAGCACAACTTGTTGGAATTGCACACACAACCCCAAGGATTGTTTTTACTCCACCCACGCACTGCCAGGAGGTTTTTCAGACTTCCAACATGCTGTTGCCAGGGCGACCATTGATCTCAGATTTCAAACATTGCCAGAGCTGCGTATCCTCTTGCTATTCTCTCCTCCTTTTGGAAAAAGACGTCTGCGAGCCCAATTTTGCCGTAAGAAGACTCCATACTACACACACCAGTGGGGGTCTAACAAGCTTGTTACCTAATGCCTGAGGTTTCCTCTTGGTCTTATAACTTATACAGTACGTATGCACCAGGGTGCTATAAAACATTACCAGTCCGATGTGCCTTGAGGTGACTGAGTCCTGGATATTTAATTTCTTCTTGTCCTCAAAAAACCTTACAAATAAAGGGTTGGGTCTCATTCAGGGTATCCAGGGTTTGTGGGGAGGGACCTTCCAGTATAAGGAGATGTATATTTTTATTAAACCTCTTTCTGCTACTTCCCACACCATTACTGTTCAGGAATGCTAAAGAGACTGCAAAGAACAGCCTGCAAGGGAAAACCTAAATTCATTGCATATGCACTTGAAAGACAAGAGACAGGGACCCAGCAAGGTTTCCAGAGAAGAGAAAGGAAGCAAGCAGGACAAACGGATGCAATCATGCCACGTGCAGAGATGTCTGCACATGCTCCGCTGCCTCTTCAGATAGGGAGCCTACAGCCCAGGCACAGTATTTCCAGGAAGAGCAAGCCCATGGTGAACCAGCCCTTCAACCTCCTGCCGGGCATCCCAGCGGCTGCACAGCCTCCAGCTCCTGCTCCCAACTGAGAACGGGGCAGGATCAGCAATTTGAGCAATCTGTCCCTGGAAAACAGGGGCAAAATCCAGCCCCAAATGGGGTTCCTTTATGACGCCAGTAAACACGAATCCCCATAGCTCACTGAGCCCTAGAAGTCATCATCCTCAAAAGATCCACCAGGCCACATAGTTAAGGACACAAACTCAAGAAGTCCTGCTCACACAAAATACCTTGCTGAATCCCATCCTAAACACTCTGGAGAGAAGAGACAAAAAACAGCCTTCTTTATGATTCCCTTTTGAACTAGCTGCATTATTTCTGGGCTGTACATTAAAACAGATGTCTCATTGATTTCCCAGTCACAAAGAAATCATTCTTTTCATGTCTTGTGACAGATGTTTCTTCAGATGAACAGCTTTGACTTCAAACAGGATCTTTACCTCATGGAATAACTTTTCCCAAACTGATTTAAAAATATCTATTAGCAAACCAAAGCCAGCCTCATTGTGTTTATTAAGGAAAGGGTGAGGAGAAATGGCCTCTTCACAAAACTGTACAAAATGTCACTGTCATTTGGCTTTTTTGTCCCATACAGCTCTGATCATGATGGAATATAACAGGTGCCTAATTAAGGAGCATTTACTTATCTTTTTTTTTTTTTTTTTAATCTCATTATCGGCCATGAACGAGTGAGCCCCAGACACATCTATGTTTCATTTCAATTACCTCTCCTTCATTAACAGGGGGAAGTTTAGTGCACTTTCTAAAACAACTTTTGTAGGCTTTGCTTATTTTGTAATCCCTGGAAGAACTTTAAAGGAAAGCGGAGTAGGAGGGGGTCGGGGGGAAGGGGAGAATACAGAAGTATACAAATAATGTTTTCTACTTTGCAGGTAAAGTGTCCTATGCTGAGATAAAGGAAAACTGGGGAAATAACTTTGAGATTTACTGAAGTGCAAGGAGGGAAGTATTTTATATACCATTTTGGGTTTTGGTTTAGAGGGACACAATACTAGAAAGACTAACTTGGTCTTTTCTTCTTAATCCTTTGCCATACAAACCATTTGTCCCACTTGAACTCACTATAAAAGGGAATGAACCTCTCCCATGAGCTACTTTGTTAAACAGAGTCTAGGATGGGAGGAAAAGCTTGATTACAACTTTAACACAGCTCTTGATTTAGCCATGAGAATTTGTAGTGCCATTCCCTGCAGCAGATCTTTCTTCTCAAGAGATTACATCAAAGGTAAAGAAAAGAGCAGCTAATACATCTTACAATGAACATGGCATGAATAGCTACACGCACCAATTAACTTCACAGGCTGCTTCTATCTGACCAGAGCACACCTGAGCATCTCCTTCAGAATACGGTTGCAGTAGCTGCAGTTTGCCCATCCAACAGTGCTTTAAAAGGTCTCATGCAGGGGACCAAAAATACACTCACAAAGTCATTTTGTTAAATCAGCATCAGGCACGTAAATACTTTTCTCATTAGAAATTTAATTTAGCATAAGATCCAGATTTATGATTTAAGGGTAAGGGCAAATATGATAATTTGAAATGTTAAAGCTTAGTCTCCACAAGGCTCCCTTGCTTGGGTTGCTCTTCTCTGTCACAGCTGTATCTAATGACATGCCTGCTTTTGTTCCTCAGATAATACAGTATAATACAAAATGAAGAGCAGTCTTAGGGACCGAAATTTCACACTGGAACTCTTGATTTTCTACTCATCCAGGCCATTCTGCATGCATACTGGTTACCACGCTGTTTACATACCTACGTATTCAGAGTTGTAAAATAAGGACATTACCAAAGAGAATAAAAGCGTAAGTCAAAGGTCAGAACCACAAGTTTCTCTGCCCCAGAAATCTGAAACACCATAACACATCCAAGAATTTCTCGAAAAAAAAAATGTAACCATCTCAAGCATTTTTAAAAACTTATTCTTGGGTGTGAAGATTCTATTCAGGGATAAACAGTTTTTAAAGGAAAATGTCAGACGCATAGAAAAAGAGACGTTTTATTCCATGACTGATCCTTTAGCAGCAAGGGCAGCACACACATCATTCTGGTTTGCTCTGTCTTATCCAGAGGCCTCATGGCTTCTCGCAGCATAACATAGCCCTGCGCTTGATTTTCACATGCACAAGTATGGCACTCCAGTCCACATGAGGATGTAGCTACGGGATACTTGTGGCCACACATCACAACAACAGGGCCACAAATACATACGGCATGTAATACGCATGTACGTCCATGACAGCTTACGTGCAAAGGCATGCATGCAAATACCAGCGGACTGGAGCTCTAGCAACACGAGCTGCGTTATCCCTCAATCCACCCCAGCAAACCAGCTATTTTAGGCACTGCAGGAGCACGGGTTACACATGCACATAAAAACAAACATGCGGGGTGACATCCTCTCCACATGAAAAGACGAGTCTGTAATCTCCGTGGGTGTCAATTTAGCATAATCCCCACAGAAAGGTTTAGCTTGCTTTAAAATACACAGATGTTGTATTTAAGAAGGGCCCATTCATTTCAGGCCCAAAATACATAAACACGCCTTGAGTAATAAAGCAAAAAATGTACTTTTTGCTGATGTGTTGTGGTTTAGGATTTCTGAGGAGGTGAAGTATGGAGCTTAGTTGTTGTTTTCATTTTCTGAGGGGTTTTTATTATTATGAAGTTTTAATTTAGTTTGGCTCAATCTTTATTTCGTAGGTATGTAAATACAGGCAATCCAGTGCCAATAGCTAGAGCAATAATTCTGGTCAAAATGAAACACAGAGCTTTAGGCTATAAACCTAAGACAAAAATCAAAGGATTTAAATGAAATCTGACATGGCAACTCATTAAATTCAAGACTATCCATGATATTTTATTAAACATCAGTTAAGTGCATCTTTAAACAAGCTGAATGCAAGTTCAGGAAATGAAACAGTCATTGCCTAAATATTTGACATGATAGAGACATACGAAACACACCACTGTTGAGCCAAATCAGAGGAATCGGCCCAGCTAGTCCACAGCCTTATCTTCAAGACCTGAACATCTTAGCATCTCCAGAGGCATTTACCCCCTTTCTAGAATAAACTCTAAACACGGTCTTAAGATCAGTATTTCCAATGAGGCCACATCACCATGAAGACATCAGAGCATTTGATTGATTGACATCCTATCTCTTAGGCATTGGACCAATAAGTTTGATTGAGTTCTTTTTTCATATGCCAAATGCAAAGCTTTCACAATGACACCCAAATACTTATTTTCAGGATATAAAAACTGCCATACTGGGTAAGAGTCAAAGTCTCAGTCCACCGTAGTGTTTCCAACAATGTCTCAGTGATTCAGTGCAAGACACACGAGACCTGCAGCAAACAACTGAGATGATCTTCCCTCCTCCCATGCTGGAGATCTTCCTAATTGCTGCTTATTGGCTTTTAGTTTAAGATCTTTAGTTTAAGATCTTCTTCTGTGGTGACAGGGTTAATTCAGAGTTCCAAATATTTATTCCAAAAGCACATTACAAAAGCACATTTATAGCTTTCCTTGAATTTTATCTGTCACTCACTCAAGTCAGTTAAGTCCCTCTGATGTTCTCCCCAGTCACATTCATTGAAATAATCTTGTGCTATTACATCGGGGGTTTTTTCATCTCTTTTTGCATATCATTAGCAAACTTCTATCCCAGGATATGAGTTCAGCTCCCCTTTTGTAAATATTTTGCTGTAATATTCTTGGGGGTTGGCAGGGTGGGTAGGGGTGTTCACATTCCTGTTCTCTCAAAACACTTTGTTTCTCACATGATGATGGTCTAAAACTTTTGTGGAGGCTTTGTACCAAGATGAACAATTAAATTAAAAGTATCAACTGACTTTTCTTTATCTGTTATTATGATCCAATTTAAGTTTATTAATAGACTGCAAAAGCTGTGCCAGTTACATTCAAGTATATCATGATAGTCCTAATCTTTTATTTCACTTTCAGTATTCTTTTTAAGTGAGAAGAATCACTCGATGCAGATGTTGCTGCTCTGTAATTACTCATATCACCTTTTGCTCTTTGAAAAGATACAGATTCAACAGAGAAAATAAATTAAAGCAGGTAAATTCAAGCAATAAGAATTTGAAAGTAATGAGATCTTTAGATACTTAGCTACTGCCTTAAGCATATAGTGTTAAGAAACTTCTCTGTTCCTGTATATGCGTAAATAATTAGGATGTATATGAGGATATAGCAGAGCTTTTTCAAAAATAAGTAGCTCTCAAAATGCCAGGAACGGGACTAACATAACATATGCTGATCTGCACTACAAACAGCTCTCCTGTTCATCTCACTGCTAAGACATACATACATTGTATGGCAATTCAAAACAGATTTTCCCAGTCCACCAAATCAAGTCCTCAATCCCCAGAGGATTAAAAGGGGCTAAGAATAGGGAAATTTAAGTAGCTGCCAAAACACATCTGAGTGTGGCCATCCTCCTCAATCTCTCCTGCTTTAACAGGCTACAAGATTCATGGCTTGTTTTACCACACATCTCAGGCCACGGCCACACTTTCCTATTGTCAGAGCTCTGCAAACTGTCTGCAATGGGTGTGTAATCTGCTTCTCAGAGGACTCAGGGCTGCTACAGAGATTATTTTATCAAAGGTAACACAGGCAGTATATTAAAATCACAAAGTTTTCTCAGCAATGTGTTAAAGAAAAAGAAGGAGGGGAAAAAGGATTTAAGAAAGCTTACCAACTGAGAGGAAGATCAAGTCACCAGTTTCCAAAAACCTACTTCTTGCGAGCAGTATGACAGCCATTATACATGGTTGTCATATAGATGAAGCAATATTCCTCATTTCATGAGGAAAATCGGTAGTGACATAGTGACCATTTAACCAGAAAGCAAAAGACTGCTTTTGTGTCGCTCCTCTGCATTAACCTGCATTTGGTTGTGAACCCTAAATTGTCCATCTATACAGAGCAGCTGCAGAGCCCTCTGAAAAGCCAATTTCTTGGTTGCTTATACTGCACTGGCTTCAGACCACCATGAGTATGTCTGAGCTGAT
Organism: Limosa lapponica baueri; assembly: GCA_002844005.1. NCBI lineage: Eukaryota > Metazoa > Chordata > Aves > Charadriiformes > Scolopacidae > Limosa > Limosa lapponica. The sequence goes on along the minus strand of KZ505666.1, from coordinate 1,109,914 downwards.
GCTTGTCTGCCCTTCCATGCAGGCTGTTTTCCACATTTTTGTGGCTTGATGCCCCTGATACCTAAGCCAGCATAACACAAAAACCTGTATGCTCTGGCCAGCTTTAAAAACATTGCAACAGGTGCAAGTCTCCCGTGTGTGATAACATCATGCTATCACACCTAATCCACTACACAGCAGCTGGTCTCCTGGGCCATAGTGTGGTCCAAAGAGAAAGCCTAAGCACTCCTCACTTTATCTAGAAGTATGAATGGCACCAGCATTTTCATAAAGCCTCCCAAAGATGATAGACCTTAGACAAGGTTACTGGCGAGCCAGCTCAGCAGCGTTAAGCACAGATCAGCAGCCAGTTCTAAGGCTAAAGGCAAGAAGCACAGCCTGACTTTGGGATGTAAAATTCCTTCTTCAAGTTCAAGGTGTTTCTGACAGTCCACCACTCACACAGTGACCCAACACCCTCCTCAGGGCAACAGGGGATCTCAGCACCATCCAGAGAAAGTAAAATCCCTGTTCATCTAGAGGTGATGGCATGAATGGCCACAGAATAACTGAAGTGAAACATAACCCAGGGAACAGGAGAGGGAAATGGAGCAAAGGGAACTTCTGAGCCTGAGGACTTTTTCAGAGGACAGTGGCAAAACAATCACACGACTGTGCGCGTTTCTTCCAAAGGACATGCCATCGATGGACTGAGTCCAATATCCATGAACTCTTTGATCTGAACTGTGAAAATAAATTATTTACAGGGTTAGACGGTATCTTTGGGAGTTCTAGTAGTATTGTCTTTAGACTTACTTTAGCTGTGCATAACAGATGGGCAACGTGTTAGTTTTATTTACAGATAGTCCTTATTCACAGAACAACAGAGATGGAAGGGGAACAGTGTGTTTAGTTTTGACCTGAAGGACTTCTCTTGGAAAAAGTTTTGCTGGGAGGTTCAGGGGGACTTTTTTTTTTAAATTGTTTTGCATTATCAGTTTGGACTTAAACATCTATCCCACAGCTCTATTGTTCTCCCCTGGAAACTCTTAATCAAAGTTTAAACATTAATCAAAAAGGAAATAAAACTAAAATTACCTGTAAACTACAGTGAGTTATGTCTTGGCAACTCTACCCTTTTGACCCTACTATCACTTTGATGAATCCAGCCTATTGTGTTGGGTAGTAAAGTGCCAGCTTGCACGAGCTATAGCACAGGCTGCCAAGTAGTATACTGACTGGTTTGTAGATGCCTCTAATACCAAAGCCTCAGAGTATGTGTAGACAATGTCATAGATCAGTTTAAAACAAACTACTGAATAAAACCAACATCCAGGCAACAACTCCCATTCATCAGACAGAGGTCTGGGAGTGACTTGAACCTTGTACCATCTCATGAAGATCAGTAGCCTCAAATTCTCCCAGACCAATGGGGACAAAAAGTTGCAGAGATAGTAGTTTCCTGAAGAAGAATTGGTTAGGATCTGCAATTAGTAGATATACCATTAGTTGATCGTAATCAATGAATACTAATAGTCCACTGTTTGTACTAACAATCCACCCATCTCATTTGTCTTGGCAAGACAAGTAGCAGTCTAACCTCCAGCCTGTGTAAGGAATCAAAAATCCTTGAGTCAAATAGCCTTTGTGTCAGGTTGTCCCACAGAAATCTATATCGACATCTTCAGCTGCACCCACAAGGAGACAACCCTCCAGCTTGCACTGGAGAAGAAATGATATATTGTCTTTCTCTGGCAAGCCATCGGACCTGTAGACTGTAATTACGGTTTCATGTGCAAAAGGGACTTCAAGTGCTGTGATTTCAAAAACCCAGAACAAACTCCCAGGTCTGCCGTTGCTCTGCAGTGGGACCTTACCCATGCCATTCTCATCATCTCTGCTTTAGCTTGATGTTCTGCACTACACCCACGTTGGGTCATGTAGGCAGTAAGACTAATAAAATTCTGTCAAGATCTAGATCTAGCAGTAGGCTGAAATTACCGTCATCGGAAAAGATGCTTTTCTAGTGATATCATTTCAGTGTCATCAGAGCTGCCTGAAACAAATACTTCATTGTTTTATTGCATAAACATCCTTCTAGGTCATGTCTGCCTTGATGAACTTTGTCTATGCCATCAGAGGATGGAAGATGGCAGAGGTAGCCAAAGTGCGTCAGCTCTGCAAACCCACTGTTCCCTGGCTCAACAGCTAACCGAACTGTGTCCACACACCATTGCTGGGGAGATGGCTCTTTCCCAGAAGGAAAATAGAAAACGCACTGTATCATTGTGGGGCAGCTCCACCATGCTAAATAGAATCATATAGTATAACTTCATAAGCAAAACCTGCTGGTGAGGGGAAAGAAAGGTTATGTTTGGTTTGGAGGTTTTAAAAGCAATTTTTTTTTTTTTTTTTTTTTCCTCTTAACCCAAAGGGGTCCAAACCAGAAGTTCCTTCCTGTCTGAAAGAGTTGGGCCTAGGACATTTGTGGCCTGATTCTCTTCTCAGCTATATTGAGCTAAGTCAGATGTACCTCCAGTGAGCCGACGGCGCTACTTCAGTGTAAAAACAGGGTGAAGGAGGCAAGAATCTGTGCCACACTCATGAAGTCATAACAGCAGCAGCCCTCCAGAGCAGCGTCAGCATTTTCAAACCAAAATGATGTTGATTTTTCAGCTGGAACACACAAGATTTTGAAGTTCATTCAAGTACTCTGCACCAAAACACTCAATTCCTGTCCAGCATCGTTTTATTGCAGTCAGTAATATGGGTCTGTAGCCTGTTGAGGCCAAGAAAAATGGCAATGACTTTACTCTCTTTTCTCTGCTTGCCAGTTTTTAACCCAGATGAAAGAGAAGACTAATGATAATAAGCAACAGCAATGGGTAAGGAGCCTTTGCGGGTGCCACAAGGTGTGACATTCTCCAAAGCATCCTGCCACTTAGTGACAAGAGGGACTGTTGTGATCATGGTCTACAGCACACAAGCCACAAAAGCCATTCAGCCATTCCTTGGGTGACGTAGAAGGTCTAGATTTGAACGGTGGGGACACCGGAAATCATTTTGAATATTTGCCTCAAGCAAGGAGAAAGAACTACCATCATGTGCCTTTTTAAAGCTAATTATCTTCATAGAGTCTACAAAAAGAAGAATCTCAGAGGACTCTGTGACAAATAAATCTTTCTCTGGAGAAAGACAAGTGCAGCCTCCAAGTCTGTCCCTGTAAGAATTTGACACCCAGCACAAAATCAGTATTTCTGGTCCCAGTTAATCCAGTACAGATAGACTCTGCCATGGGGAATATGTATGTTTTCAGCACACAGTGCTCCTTGTCTGCTCAGTCTTTCCTTTGGCCTTTGAACCTCACTTGTAATTCTCAACTTAGCTCTTGACCCTTATTCACAGACTTCTGATTTGACCTTTGCTAGTTTTTTTCCTCCTAATCCTGACCTGCTTGTCTTACATTGCTTAAAACTTATCTCATCTGCTATCCCATAATCTTCTCTGCAGTTTACAGTCCCTAATCTTGTGGTTAAGCCTCTGAGAACCTTCTTGACCAGACCTTCTGGCTAAGTGCAGCCTATTTCCCAGATTCTAATTAACTGCAATACCTTCATCCCATCTCCAAGCCTGACTCCAGCTTGACTCTTGTCAGGGGGCCTGATTACCTATATCCTACTGTGTGCATTTTACCTCCCTGGGCAGAGGAACATGGCAGAGTAGCTCCTAAGTCATCTGTGACAACTACCAGCCTACATTAATTGCTAAGCCACTTCATGTCTTCCACATCAAAAGTTCTCCCCCTTTTAGGGAGATTTTTGGGCTGAAATTGTTTGAATTTCTTTTCACTTCCCTGTACTTAAGCATTTGAATCCACTAGAGGCCCTGAACTATAAGAAGATATCCTGGATCCACCTTGCACACTCCAAGTAAAAGATGTCTTTTTCTATGTTTTATTACAAAAAGCATTTCTCACTCTGGCAATGGACAGCATTAGCCCAAGGCAGTGCTAACCATCCACAAATCCAAGTCTCATGTTACCCTTCCAGTCTCATCATTTCTTTTCTGATAACTCTCCTACGTCACTTTGACTGTCCTTCCTACTTCCACCCTGATCTTCATAGTCTAACAAGTGTGTTGACCAAGAAAGGATTCTTATGGGGTTACTGGTCCCATCTTGCACAGTATATTGTCCCTGTCACACAGCTGAATGCTTGGCAATATCACAGAGTGGCTGAACACCAAGCAGCCACAAGGACATTGCCCTTCCTTTTGTCTGCTTCTCCTGAACTGAAGGTGCCTGTTCTCCACCTGAACTACTCCTTCTTGAGCAAAAGAAGACCAGCCCCACTGATGAATGCAGATCCCTTGTCCACACCCTGGATCTGCTGGCTCTTTCCAGTGGCATCGGGCGGAGAAGGTGTAATGCTTCCTGTCTGCATGCCCAAGCTCTTGGAAGTCTGGGTGCTACAGCACACCCAAACAGTTTAAATTAGACAACACTGGGGATGGGACTGGTGGAAAAGCATTGTCATCTTCCATTCCACCAAACTGGGAATCAGCTCAAAGCTACTCAAGCAAAATTACCTTTAGCTGCTATTGATAAAGTCATAACTATTCAGAATAAGTTTCACACACACAGAGTACTCGAAAATAGGTATAAAATGATTCTCACTAATATTAGGAAACCCAATAAGAACAACCCAGATACTACACACAGATTCTTCGCCAGCTGCACAAAGATACACTTTCTCAAAGTAGCAGACAACTTTTAATAAGTTCTAGAGCCTATACCAAATTCTTCTTTTAATCATCACCTAATATCTGTGAAGCACTGTGATCCAGAAAGTTGTTGGCCTCTCCAGTAAAGGAAGTAGGTCTGGGTGGATGTTCATGAATCTAACAGCACGAAGTTGTGTGCTTTTCCTCCTTACCCATAAAAGACATTCACAGACTGAATTTTTTTTCATTTCTTTCTGGGGAAATAATCCAATCTGTATGCACTGGCACAGCGATAATTCTTTGACTTTCTCCCTCACTTCTCTCCTGACAGACTGCACAAGAAACTAAATAGGTGGAGATTTAATATTTTATTACTTCTATAGCTGTATTCGGAGATGTTTATAAAGAAGGAAATCGACCTCTTCCTGGATACCAATGAACTGTCAACTTCCTCCAGCCAGCTTCTTTGTAACACATGAAAAGTCTGTCTCACAGTCAGGCTTACTAGCGTTGATCCAGCTATAAAAGGGGAGTAAAAAGAAAGCAAAGGGATTGGATGAGGAGCGTGCCTTAAATCCTTCCCTTGAACTCCTCCTCATATGCATCAGGAACAGGTAGGAGCTCAGTATGTGGCACTCGTCTCAGTCTGTGTTCACACTTCTTGGATTTGGGAAGGATCTGAGCAAGGAGAAGGCAGGCAGTGTGTGAGAGCTTCCACCGAAGCAAGGAGGTTTAGACAGGACCCTTCCTGCACATCAAAGTACCCAGAATAAACTGTGCATTGTTCCCAAAGATATAAGCAAGAGATTCTTTAACTTTCACACAAGCCCTTGCAATTTCAATTCTTTCCTTCACACATGTATCTGGAAATGCTCTTCGCTAAAATATAAATGCCCCAATTCTCTGTATCCCAGCAGGAAACCTGGGACGTCCATTAGCAAAATTGGAGCTTGCCAATACCCTGAAACCCATAACACTGGGTGAAGCACCTGGCCTGACAGTTCCTAGGTTAATTTTTATGCTTTATTTTTCCCTCCAATAAACCTGCAGGCAACTACATACTTTTCTCAACAAGCCACTGGAGGAAAGTTCTACCTACCTTAAGTTCTACCTTAAGGGAGGGTTTGATTTCAATGGTTTTCCAATCTGGGCTGGGATCACAAATCAGATTTGAACTATTGACCCACCTCTCTCAAATTCTGGGAGGTAAGTTAGAGAAATTCATGCCCATTATCAGATGTCTGAGCCAGGTGGGGATTCATAATGGCTTGGCCAGCTCAGGTGGTACCTTTAGCAGGATTAGGACACCAAGCCCATTCACAGCTTGGACAAAGGAATAGCTGTTGACCAAGAACAGTAAATATACAGCTCCCATGATGCGATTTTGAGTTCTCATATATGAGAAAAGGACTTGGAAAAGCCCCTCCTGTACAGTCAGTTGGCTCAGTGGCCAAAATAGCGTGTAACAGGGGGGTAGATGGAGGTTCGGTGAAGGAGGTAGGAGGTTACATCCTTGCGGGGGCAGAGAGATACCTGAACTCTTTCAGGACAAAAGTAGCTGAAGCTTCAGAAGAAAGAAGATAAAAATACCAGTAGAGACAGCCCAGGGGCAGAGCAGTGCACGCTTGCGAGGACCCAGGGAAAGAGCCCTGTGTGGTATTTATCCCTGTGAGTGGTGGTGGTGGGAATTTTGAGTTTTGATACTGGGAAAAGAGAAGAGGCAGTTGCTGCAGGAAGGAGGCTGAGCGTCACCACGCTATGGGGGAAAAGGGTTAACAGAGACGCTCAGGAGGAAAGGGAGCTGTGGGTCTGAGCTTAGGGTGCCAATCGCTAACAGCTCAACAAAACTGCCAGAAGATAAAAAAACCCATGGAACCATACAGCTGCCAGAAACAGCCTTTCCACAGCCAGCAGGACACAACAATCAGTGAGAGGCATTTTTCCTCCCCCACCAGGGAAAGAGAACACATCAAATATGGTCATTTTTTCCTGGATTTTCCACATATTTTGAGTGGTCCTTCTCTCATCATCTCACTGTCCTGCTCCAAAGACTTAAGGAGATCAGTGAGTGCTTTATGCCAGGTTTGGAGTAATGCCAGGAAGGCTGAAGGCAGCTGACAACAGATACCCAAATTTCAGGGCAGTGCTGTTGCCCCTCTGGCCCCAGAACTGGTTTCTAGCCCTAAAAGAGCAGGGACAGAAGGTGGACAGGTCTGGACACATCAATATAACCTCCCTGGCACATCAACACAGCAACGGGTTGCTACTTATAATCTTTTAGTGCAAGGCTGTTTATACAGAAAAAATAAAATCAATACAAAAGGTAGAATAAATCACCTTGGGTTTTTTCCTCAGCTGCAACACTTTGATTCAGTTCTTCAGCCTGTGGTTTTCCTTCACACCACACCATCCAGAAATGCTTCTGCGCACTCCCTTTCCAAGCATCTCGTCACAGATGTCCTTCAAATATTCAAACACACTAGTCTCAACATTGTTCATCAAACTAGAGTTTACCAGTCTACTGGCAAACAAGCCTACTTAAGAAAAAAAAAGAAAACCAGAGTACCAGCGTACAGGTATTTCAGTTCAAAAAAACCTACTCCTCCAAAAGCATCAAGTACGGGTAACTGAGAAAGCACGAGTCAGGCTCGAAACAACTTCAGTGCCTGCCCAGTTCTCAACGACTCCCTTGGTGGAGCTCACTCCACCACCTGCTCTGAATTTAGGGCCTAATGAAGCAGTGCACTGAGCATGTGCTTCATGGGAAGGGTGGCTACTGCCCGTTGGCGTCAATACACACTGAGCTGCTTGCCACAGGCTGGAGACCTTAGGAGGCAGGAGCTCTTCCCCCACCAGCACGCTAAGCTCACCGATGAGCTTGGCTCTCCAGCATAAGGCCGTGCCTGTCTGAAAGGCTCATTTCTGCCTTTGCCCTCACTCTCCTGCCACCAATGTTGTTTCAGTCTTGCACTTGCATTTCCTGCGGTGATCTCGCCCTGACCTTTGACAGGCTCCACACAGTTAATTAAGTTTGGCTCTAAATTGCTTCGGTTCTAGCAGGGTTTTCATTTCGCCTACTCCCTTTCCCCCTCCACTGCAGGATACAGCTCTTCAAGGGAGATGAATTCTATCTTCAGGTGAAAGTCCAGAGGTTTTTTTTCATTGACCTAAATTAAACTCCAGATTTGCATTGACATCAGAATTTAGTTCTAGGACTTTCAAGTCCTGCCAAATTCACAGAAATGGAGAGCAGCACGCTTAAAAATCTACCTCCACTCATTAAAGTATTTTAATTAAACAGTATTTATAGTACAATTGGACATACGTATGTGTTTTTTGAGTTAATATTAATATTTTTAATTATGCAATTAAATGACTTATGAAAATAGATGAGATGCCTGTACTCAGGGAGTCAGCAAAAGCAGGGACAGAAAGGATTTCTCCTTTTTTACCTGCTTAAGAAAAGAGTTGAAATTATATATGTTAATGCTAGAAGGTGGTTCTTGAATTAAAATATCACAGGACCCTCAAAAGAGAATAAAGGGCTAGGTAAGAATGATTAATGTGCTTTTACACAAAGAATGATACTTTTTATATATCTTTGACCTTCTAAGGTCAAAGGGATTATAGGACTGTTTGAAGTTCAGGAGGAGCTGAGCAAGGAAACAAGGGGGCTTTTCATGGGGTGATGAGAAGCTGCGGCTGACATTTCAAAAGCAGAAAGCCTATTTTTATTAACTCCTTCTTTCTCAGGTAAAAAATGTTTTTGACAGAAGAAACCAAAACAAGCATACAAACGTGCAAAAAAAAAAATCCAATTTCCTCTGCAAGCACGCGGACCTAAACTTGAAATTCAGCAGAACCAGCAGAATCAGTGCGGTCATCCCTGAGGAGGCACAAAAGAAAGACCTATTGGAGGCAGGTCATTGAAGATAGGGCAGCATGGCATTATTAGCAGTTACATTAACATTGCTCACTGCACTTTTGGAAATTTATTAGGATATCTGTTCAGATACTGCATCAGCCATAGTATATTTTTATCTTAGATTTTTTTGTTTAAACTTTTTAGGAGTATGTCTTGTACGTTTCTATACGCAACTCAATTGGTAAGTGAATATCAAGGCAGTTATTTGAGCATGCAAATAATAGCAAATACAACATGTGTGAACTAGAAAGAGTACAGCATAAGGACTCTAGGGTACATTAGGTTATTATTCTCGGTGACTATTTTACTTGCTGCAAAACAGTTTTTGCAAGGGGGCAGGGAAGGATAAGTTAAATTTAAATAGTTTTGGCAGTGAGATCTCAGAAAGACGAATGACAGGGCAAAGTGTTTTATTTGATATTTTTGGTATTCTTTCCCTTTATGTTTTCAAAATGGTATTTTTTGCTTTAAAAATTGTCCAATGACTTTAAAGAGTTTTTTTAAGTGTTTAAAATGCCACAAAGGAAGCTGAATATTTGACTTCGAGTCAAATGAAAGGTTTTGATCAATCTTATTTTTGTTTTTATAGTATAATTGCATACAGGTATGTGTTTTTTAGCATGAATATTAATATTTTGTAAACATATGAAGTTATATCAAACATAAAGTAAATTACGTGTATCTCCTTACTCAACCACAGTGGTAAAGTGTGAAGAAGAGCATTTTTTTCTTTATCTGTTCTGAAATATACTGAAATTTTGTATTTTAATGCCACAAGAAAGTAGTGATGTTGAGTCCTGGCAAAACAGGAAAAAATTTTCACTTAGTGTCACCGTTATAGTAAGAGTCTATTCCAGTGTCCTTGATTCAGCTACCAAACTGAAAATTCAGTGGAGATCTTGTATAGAACACTTGGTTCAGGGATTGCTTCTCCCTTTTAACTTTTTTCTAAATTTTCTGAAATTTTATAGGCCAAATGAAACACTTTCACTTTTCCAAAATTACTTTTCATCTTCTAGCTCTAGCAAAAAACTGGAATGAAAAAGTCTTGTTTCTTGCTCTCTCCCTTTGCTTACCCTCAAGCTATGAATGTTAGTATTTGACTGTTATTAACGCAGCTTGCTAAACTTTCTGAGCATAAATTGAGGTTGTCAACAGAAGTTCTCCATCTGCATATACAAAAACACATATACAAGTACCATTCTCTAAAAAAATGCAGTAAGAGTTCTTCTCAAGAATGAACTCTTAAAACTGCATTACTTATTTCCATGCAGAGCAATTGGTTTGGTCTCAGCCTTTTTCCTTGTGTGCATCAGAAAAAAATGGGAAGTTTCCGTGTTCATGAAGATGCCGCCACAGAGAGGTACAATTCTAAAAAATCCATTCAATCCTAAATCAGGCCTCTCATAGCTCATCCTCAACAGTAGTTTGAAGTGTCTGTTTCCTCTTATTCTTCAGTACTCTCTCCATAGACACACAAATGCCAAAAGCAACTTCAACATAACTTATTCAGTCAAAGTTTTAGACCAAGTACAAAACTATACCTAGAGAATATGGTATCTACCCTATCTACCCCTTCACTGCCCGTAGACCACTCTGCCATAGCTCTATTTGTGTTGAGATAAATGCCATGTATAGTCCTGATTTCTAGAGTTTTCTGAAATAAAAGGTGAATTTCACCTTAAAGGCTTCATTCAGCCCACTGTTTACTCTGGACTCGTACTTTAAATTCACACATGTTCAAGGACATTTTTTATTTGGTGGAATATTTGCCATGTAATACATGTAGCAAAGGGCAGACTGGTCAAATTCACCTAATCGTTCTGGTTTGAAGAAAAGTTAAAAACAGCAGACACAGGAAAGCATTAGTTGCAGTATTCTTTTACCTAGTATTATAGCAGCCTGAGAACTCAGGTGGATGTGAGAAAACACCAGTTTCTTTCCTCTGCCAGAGGAGATGTAACCAATAGCCCTCACCTCCCAGAAGTTCACCCATAATATCAACCCTTTTCGTAATCAGGTCAGGGCATCTGTCTCAATCTGCCCTATTAACTAGTTTCATTAGTAATTAAAGACCTTAAGAAATTACTAAATTGCAGGTTTCCCACTTTTCAGCTGAGTGCCCTACCCATCAGGGTAGGGAGTCCCATTCATTTGCTGTAGTCGTCTCAGTTTCTAAAAATCCCATACAGGGTAGAAGAGCTTCAACAGAAGTGACTGAGGGAGCTGCACTAAAACCTGATGGTTTGAGCGTTTACTACAGAGATCTCTCTTAAAATTCACTGCTTTCTGATTCAGGGGCTTGGCAGCAAAGGAAAATTGAGTGGTACGTGTCAGAAGTGGTTAAAGACGACGCTGTGCAAAGAAGGCATGTGTAAACTCACCCTTCATCTTTCCCAGAACAGGGACTGGAGAGAAGGTGCTGCCTTCTGGTCTACTTTTTGTTAAATATTTTTAAAAATCTTCAAGGGAAATAGATACAGGAGAAGGCGTAGGTAGCCTGCAAGTTGGAACACTCCTCTGGGCTCGTTTCTGTGTTCCAATAAATATTTATACAAAGTTGAAAAGTGACAAAACAGAAAAGTTCTCTGGCAATAGGTTAAAAGTGTCTGACTCCTTTTCATTTTCCAGTTTTGTGAATCTATCCCTTCATTTCCTCTGCTTTTCTTGCAAATGCTTGGAAAGCGACATGTTTCATTTTGGGTTGAACAGAATGTTTCATTCAACATAAAATGTAATTTCGGGAGTTTTCATTCTTCCTTGGGGAGAAAAAAAAACATAAAAAATGTCTAGATTCATTTTAATCCAAACCAAAATCTTGATTTTTTTTAACCCAGTTACCAGAGAAAAAAAATCAATTCTTCACATAGCCTTAATGATAGATTCAATCCATTGCTATTTGCTAGATCTCACTTGCTCAGCTGCTGTAAGAACTGCAGGCTAGAAAAACAAATTGCTGCAACAGGAAAAGATGTGCCAAGCACGTCTAAGTGAAGACAATATGATTATTGTAAGACAGGTGAAAAAGGGAAAGGAGGGAGAGGAGAGGAGAGGAGAGGAGAGGAGAGGAGAGGAGAGGAGAGGAGAGGAGAGGAGAGGAGAGGAGGAAATTGTCCTATGCTATCTGCAACAAGGTAAGTCCCATTGACAGCCACAGTTATTCTGATTTAGAGAAATGTGAAAAACAAGCAGGTAATGGGCAATTTGGATCTGCTGTTCTTTAACAGTATTGAAAAGAATTTAGAAGAAAAAACAGTCCAAACTCCTACACTTCAACACTCCCCTGCACACAAAACCAGGTGAGCCTACGCCAATTCCTCACAATGTGTGTGTTGAGACTTGGCTGATGCTGCATTCCACAAATAATTCCTCTTCTCTGTGCCTGCAAGACATTTCAGTGTAGGAATCGGAACACAACCCAACACTTTCAATTAAAATAATTATTCAAAACTGAGGCAGACTCTGAGATACTCCTATTGTTTCTTGCTTAAGAGGTGGCATTTAAACTTTCAGAGATACGGAGAGGAACTGTTTTTATAGATCAAATGCAGTTCTAAGGAAATCCTGCATCTCATTTGCCTCTCCTGAAGATCACGAAACCCTCTCTAAGGCCTCCTTATAAGGGGATATTGTTAATACGTACAGATAAGGATCTTACTGCACATTCAGGAAAATGTTCCTAATAAAACACACACTATATGGCCATAAATATTGTGCAGTAAAAGGACTGAATATCACATAAAATTATTATATTGCTTGCATAGAACAATGCACCGCCTCCCTTTCTAATGCTTTAATATTAATTAAACATCTCACCTAATATTAATTAAACATCTCACCACCTTTTTTTACATGCTTTAGGTTCGTTTCTCTAGTAACACAGTTCCAAAGGAAAATATGAGAGATTATTTGACTTTCTCTTTATTTAGGCTGAGAAAAACTGGCTGCTTTCTGGATTCATGAGAACGGCACTTATAAACAAATAGCTTTTTTTAATTACAAATAGCTATTAAGTCTCATTTCTTATGCATGATTATTCTCACAGAGAAGCTGGTCTGATGCTATAAGAGGTTGTGATTTCTAAGCTCCACTGCTTGGTGTGTGTATATGCGTTATAGCTTTGCTGAGGCAAGTTCTATTCTTTGACTCTAAATGTCTCCCCTGTGGCGCAACCCTTTCCTGTTGCTTTCATGAAAATGAGAAATAGTCCTTGATCACAAAGTTCCCAGGTTTTTCCTCACATTGACAAAGGAGATTGTTGTTAGCCTGCTGGCAAGTGTTTTGAACTGTACCAAAGAAATGGGATTCAAGTGAATATTCTCATGGATCAGGAAGGGGTTTTTTAATCCTCTGTAGAATCGTTAAGGACACAGCGATGGAAGCATTTAAGAGAGGCCAAGGGCAACTGTGCACTAAACACAGCTCTTAGAGTAGTTTCTCAATTTTTTCCACTCATGACCTCACTTCCCAGTGCACTTCCAGGCTCATGACCCCATTTTTGATTGCAAGCCCTACTCCTGCAGTCAAGCTCCCATCAAGCCACCTCTTAAGTACCTTGACCTCTTGTTTGTAAACCAGTGTCCTAAGGGTTTGGTAAGGAGGTAACTCCCTTGTGATTCCCCAGCACAGCTGCTGCCAGCAAACCATGGAGAACTCAGGCTCCCTGCTCATATAGTGTAGTTGCTCACACCAGAGACAAAGATATTTTCACTCAAAATTTTGACTTGGAGAATAATGGTCTTGACATTATGCACCTGTGTCCTAAAACTATAGAAATAAGAAGTTTAAACCCTCAAAATACATGTGGGCCAAAATGCCCACAAAGTCTGCCCCTGGCCAGCCTGCCTCTATGGCCTATGATTGCTCAATATCAAGAGGACGTTTCTGCTGACCACCCAGACCTCCACGTGGGATGTTGCAGGGCTGAATGTGGCCACAAAGAGGATGTGAAACCACACCTTGCTACAACTCTTTCGCAATCACTTCACCCACAACTCACAATGTTCCTTGTGTCACTAATAGAGGGTAAGGGAAACTAAGCCATCCTGGTAAACCTCCCTTCATTTTTTATCCTTCCTCATAAATCAGTTCCTCTGCTCCTGACTCTGTGGCCGTTCAGCTCTGGCTTCCCTCCATTTTACCACTGAAGTTGGAGATTTTTCAATCGTATGATCTTTTTTAGATGCAGTCTCTAAAGGATAATACACAGCTAATCACAGAAAAACTATAGACTTGGGTCGTGATTTAGAACTGAACATGCCTAATCAGCCTCACACATGCTTGCTCTCCTCTTCTTGGTACCTCCTCTTCTGAACTGCCCAAAATCCCACTATGTTTCATTTGTCAGACTGCAGATGCCACTGCAAATTGGTAGAACCCCACCAGGACCCACATTCGGTTCTGCATGGACTATACATACAGGTCAGCTTCAGGTACGTGCATACAGGTAGCAACAGAGGAGAAGACGCATCCTAAAAAATTATTTTTGTTTTAATAGCGAATAATTCCTTACAGCATGTTGGAATATCTGCCACACACAAAAAATGCCATCTCTGATTGTGATAACCATATAGAGAACCTTGGATTGAACTGTAACTTTCAGGTGCATGTTAGTAGTTATGCCACGTGAGTCCCTCTCTCTGAGCCTGTCTTTTTGAATGTAGGGGAGATCTTCACACCTATGCACAAAAGCACAGAAGCATGGATTGGGGTTTTTGGTTTTTTTTTTCATATTTTTTTTCCCCCCTTTAACGAATACGCTTGCCAGAACGCACGCCAGGAAATACCAACTTCCATAGGCACTGCCGCTGTGGGTGGTTTGAGGCTGGTGCACCCATCCCTCTGGGGGAACAGATGTTGCCACTGATTCACTTTGCAAGCATGTGAGTCAAAGTCTACATCTGTGACAACTTACAGTAAAGAATTGTGAGCAGCTGCAGAGCAAAAAGCACAGAGTGAAAAGTCAATCAAGATGTAAGGCAAGATACTGCATCAACCCTGAAGACTGACAAATGGAATCCATTTGATTCAAGCTGCAGCAAATTTACCTGAGCAGAAGAAAGAAAAAGAAAGAAAGGGAGACAGACAACAGTTCACTGAATGCCTGATGCACGATCCACGGCGACTGCTCTCTGATGCCTGACATGCCTCCTCCTGCATTAAAAGCAGCTGGAAGAGGTCCGTATGATACTGCAGGACTTTCTGACCGACTTCTGATCCAGACGCTGCTGCCCTCTGCACCTTCTCCCCATCCCCTCCCTGCCCCAGCGAATCACTCAGAGGCTCTGGCTGGAATGCTGCCCCTTGCCATTCGCAGTCACAAAAAGACCCAGGATGTTCTTCATTGCGATGAAAGTGTTGATTCAAGTCTGCTGGTTAAATTCCACTTCTACCATTTATTTTGCCCCGTTGATACAATATTGGCACACTGTCAAAACTAAGGGAGGTTGCTTTGGATTGCTGTGCCCTGCCTACTTCGCACCACGGGCAAGTGCAGTTCAGATGACAGCAATGTAATACAGAATTGAAGTTTATTTATCACTTGTTGTTTGTAAAAGGGGTTGGAAGTCTCTAGGTGAAAAGTATTGCCTACATAAAGAAGTAAAGCAACCCCTGTGCCTACATACGAGAGTGAATACTGGAAAGAAAAAAAAAAGTTGCAAATATTTGATCAAATTTCTAAACAAATGTTTCCCAGCTGGTTTTTGTTCTTTTATATTTGCTTTTTCTGGATATTTATGATGTCGGGTTTTACTAGCTCAAATGTTTGTAGAAGGCAGAAATACACAAGGTTGCTGAGGAAAAACAAATTATAAATATGCTTTATCCTCTAACTCTACAAGAACCAGGATTATATTACTACTCTGGTCAGTCATAAAATAGAAACAATTCCACGAGTCTTAAGTAAACTAAGTCTGTGATGTGAGAACTTTCTCAAACTTACTAGTAGTATAGGTACACCAAAAGATAGTTATCTTTATAATCTTCAAACAACTTATAATGATAATTAACCTAATTTAGTCAAAGTGGGGGTTTTGGCCAGTCAGAACACTTTTCTAGCAGTTACCAAGACTATAATTTTGCAAAGGGAAGCAGCATCTTCAAAATTATGTGCTTTATGAATGTTTTGTCTTTCAAACCTGTGTGGTTCAGGGACTTCTTAAATTAAAACGGAGTGATTTGACTACCTGAGTAGTTTCTATTTCTTGTGTGGGTAGGACTTTCCCTACTGCATATGCTACTTGTTGCAGCTTAGTAGTTGCATGCCGAGTAGAGATTTTTCATTTTTTTTTCTTGAATTCCTGTAACATAGAGCTGTCTACATTGTACAGAGCACTTCTGTACACTTGCACTGCATTTATCCATCTGTTGTTTTTGTAACTATTACTGCATTTATAAATTGCATTTAGCAATACTGAACTTCATTTGCTACAAGCAGTTCATTTATCTAGATTTCTTAAGGTTCACCAAATTTTTCCTAGTCTTCATCTTCTTCCTTACTTCTTTCACCTTGACTAACCTGAATTATTTGGGGGCCATCTGCTGACTTACTGCCTCTGTGCTCACCATCATTTCCACATTATTACTGTGCACACTAAACATTGGCCCTACTATGGAAACTTGTCAGACCCTGCTCTTAGGATTTTGCAATAATGAAAACTGATCACTCATGGAAATTGATTCCTTCCTGCTTTTTCAGGAATAACAACTCCTTGACGTTTAGCCAGTGACTACTTTATTTTTTAACAGCTGCTGTCAAAGGTCCTTCAAAGTCTAAATAAATTTCATCAACTCATTTCTCTTTATCCACTGACCACTTCATTGACATACTCAAAGAAGTCCAAGAATTCACCCAGCGCAATCCAGATTCATTTTATTTCATTAATTCAAAGTCTTTCGCAAGGTCTGAATGTAAGGTTCATGGCCTGAAACTTCCTGAATCATCTCTAAACCAATATAATATTTCTTTAAAAAATAAAGAAAGAAGCATAAAAAAAACTTTCATGCAATTTTTTTTTCAAACAAAAGTGTGAAAAGAAAATTTGGGTGAATTGCCCTAAAAATGTTTATTTTAATTCTGATTTTTTTAAAAAATCATTCTATACTGTTTTTCTTAAAACAAACTTTTATTCTTTTTTCTTTTTTGTATTAGTACTGTTTAGCTAGGCTCGTCTAGTTTGAAATGATGGCCTCTAAGCTGATCACCCCTCGAGAGTACGATCCTTTATGCAGATATTGTCACAAAAATACAGGTTTGGTATCAATAAGCCATTAGTACAGAAAATTAAAGAGTGGGGCTTTTAAAGAGAAGTCCAAAGCAAGCTGTTATTATTACGCCACTGCATGTATTTCTCATGTGCCTTGCACCTTGAATACCTTATGTAGTTTTGCTCCTCCGTCCTCAGAAAGGATGTATTTGAACTGAGGAAGGTTCAGGGAAAGGTCACAAGGATGATCAAAGGTGTGGAACAGCTTCCCAACCAGGAACCACTAAACAGAATAGGCTGGAAAAGAAATGACCGAGTGGGGATATGACACAGGTCCATAAATCACACACATGTGTCACGGGGGGAGCAAGCTGGGTACAATGGGAGCCCTGTCCCCTCCAGGCAGGAGCCGAGGGCATCGCGAGAAGCAAGAAGGTGGCAGGTTGAAAACAAGGGAAAGGCAGCGGCTCTTCACACAGCATGTTACTAAGCTCTGGAGTACTTTGCCTCGGGATGTTGTGGATACCAATGGTTTCAAAAAGCAACCAGACAAATTCACAAAACAAAGGCTCACAGGGGACTCCTGCATTTTACAGATGCAACTTCAAACTCGGGAATGGTTTGACCCCCAAATTGCTGGCTGGCAGGAGAGGATACCAGGCGAGTACCACTCACTAAGCACTAAGCCCTGTTTTTTTACCTAGACCTCCGTGTCTCACCAACATTAAAGACAGGACCCCAGATTAAACAGGTGCCTGGTCTGACCAGCACTGCCATTCCTACGTTCCTATTTTCTATCTCAGATGCTGAAAACTGCTTTTAGTGGCAGATTTTTGCTAACATCTCAACCATCTCATATCCAAGTTACCTGCCAATCCTCTTCTTGTGAGAACAACAGCTTGCTTCAGACACCCTTCTTCCAGCATTTCCGCCCCTCATCTTTACCACAGAATAGAACCTTTCTGGAGGTAAGTCTTCTGTGGAGTCATCTGAGGAACATCCCAGCCACTGATAAGGAACTGCACGCATATTAAAGTCAAGGGGAACTGCACATGCTTGTTGACAAAGTCTTTGGTATATACACTACAATGTACAGAAGATGTGTGAGAAATGGATAAATTAATCCCCCATGCTTTGGGAACTTAATTGGCATGACATGTCAGAGCAGAATGGCCAAAGGACAGGTTGGGCTGAACCTGACCTGTAAGTTTAAAGCTAAAGAGAGACATTTCCTTTAAAACAAACAAACAAAAAACAAAACAAAAAAAACCAGAATATAATCCTGCTTTACTGATGTCCTGTATAAATGCCTGTATGATATTTCAAGAGCTACATTGAATTATCTTGTCCTCCAGGGTAAAGAAAGTAATTTAAAACAAAACACCAAAAAAACCTTCTTACAGAGAAATCTTCAGATGTCATGGAGGAACTGTAATTAAAAATTCGGGGCCTGTGAACCTTTTGTCTTGTTTACTTACATGCAAACATTCCCCCATTTATTCAAAATAGGTATTTTTTAATTTACTTATACACATTGAAAGCATAAATACTAATGTAGCAACAACAGAACATCCAACAACAATCCTGGTTGCTAAATTTGACAGGGTCAAGCTAAAAATCCTCTGAGCTTGCTTAATAAATATTCAGTCTAAAAAGGGTCAGTAACACTTATCCTGGACTCAACCCAAACTTCAATTTTTCAGCAGACTCTCAAAATAGGCCTTCCACATTAATGAAACATCCTGCAGTAAGAATTAGCTCTGCTTGGAAAAAGAATGGGGCAACATGGCCTGCTTGACATGAAGAACTAAATTTTCAGGGTTTCATTTCTGGAACTGTCACCAAACCATTGTATAATTCAGTCAGCAGGATGGCAGGCATTTTTTCAATTAAAGAGGGTTTTCTTCTATCAAAAAATGTGATTTTTGTAAACATAGAGTTTTGATGTTTGTGTTTTTTAAACAATCTCAACTGAATTCTTTTTTTATTATTTTTTAAAAGCTTTGACGTTTGCTACTTTAAAAGCACAAGAAAACTCCCAGTCCTCCCCCTGTTATCTTCATTTAAGTTTTTCTTTGCACTGGAAAAAAAAAGGTCATAAAAAGAGATAAAAAATACAATCAATATTTTTATCTTTTTATACTCAATTCCAGAAAATTGATGAGAGAACAAGGATGTCAACCAAAAATCATTTAAAATGCAACTTAAATGATGCAAATTTTTTCCATTTAAATTGGCAAAATACTGAACCTAAATTTGTCTCACCTCACCCATCATACATCCTAGAGCAGAAACAGTCAAACAACAACTCTGGCCTCGGCCGTAAGTCTGTTTCACCTGGACCTCCCCGTAGTCCCAGACTCATGGTGGTCTGCATCCCTCATACCTGTTTTCAAGGGGTGTGCCCCTGGGGACACCACCTAACCCTTGGCCAGTCCTTCCTAAAGCTCCTGGCACTGGCGTAGGCATGATCTCCTCATGCTAAAAAGTGACTGAGCTGAGCAGTGATTGCTTTTTTTGGTTCCCTGCTCAGGGTCACCCGAGAGCAGCTCGTGATGGCCAGAAGAAGTGGCTGCCCTCCCAGATGGGAACTAGCATCCTAAAGCAGAAAATCCAGCTCAGTTCTTTCAGTGACAGTTTGTTAAATTACAAACTCTGTCTCGCGGAAGGCTGGGATGAACTTCCTGGCTCCCATTGCAAGGGCAGGTTGGTCCTGGCCCCAGGGATGCCAGTGGCCACGCATGGGGGACAGGCAGGAGGAGGCCTGGGGGAGCTGCCTGTCCCCCACGGACAAGTACAGCTCTGCTCCTTCCACCATCAGATAGCATGCTGGCCTCCCCGTAGCCCAAAAGGCATGCAAATAAAGACAAACCCATCCTTCCGTGAGAGCACAGCTGATGCTGACCTCTGTTCATGCTCCGTGTGCGTGTGCTGCGTGCCCGAGAACACACTATGTCAGAAATGGTTACACTAGAAATTGATAAAATTATGCACAATGTTAGAAGCTTCCAGAAAGGAAATAGTAAGGTTTACAAATACAAAAGATGAGATTCCTTCAGAAATAATCTATGTGGATATGGGACCTTGCTTCATTTGGCATAAAAAGCAATATATTACACTGTTGGATCCAACACGCTTAACAAAGACAGAAAACAGACCTCAGTCAAAATTAATTTAGCTGTCTGACCTACAGAGTACCCGCATGACAATATGCGGCATCCCTCATCTTTTCCTGTATGTACATGATAATGCTTACGTACTCCTTAAGGTTATTATGAGAACATTTTAATCTGATTGAATTTAATTCAATGCTTTAGTGCCACTTACTTACAGCTCTAGCAGTGAAATGGATGCAGCCGTTCATTCCACATAGCAGGGTTGTTCACACGAAGCCATGCCCTCCAGACACAGTTATAGGCGATCCCTATATACATAAGATTATTCAAGAACATAAGGATATGCAAGAATGGAGCCTAATGTTTGTCTCTGGTGCCTTGCCAGTACATTAGTATTTGCTGGACACCAATACTTGGTATTATTTATTGGTTCTCCTTTTTAATTCTTATTCTTTAATAGCCTGATTTATTTTGCACAGTGGTCCACCATTTCATAGAATAATGTGTCTTTTCTGAGTGGAATCACGAGTTAATTTTTTTTTCTTTGTTTCTTTTTAGTATTGTACCATTATCTTTTAAAATTTCAAATAAAAGCATGACTGGAATAAAAGACAGTTAAATTACATCCACATGGATACTAATAAGCAGTCTCTAAAGTCTTAGCCAGTTGCCTAACCAAAACACGAAGCATATGGGAATGAAGGGAGCCTAAAATTAAAAAACAGCATTTCTGTACTTCGCCTGTTTAGTCTGTGAGGTTGTGGGGACATGAGCATAGGGATAAAAGGACAAGAATTGGAAGCCTAGTGCAATTATTTGGATGATGTTAAAGGACCCCCACCTGCACATGTAGACTGATATAGTATATGTTTAGGTGTCTACTCTTCTAAAAGCTTCTATTCATTTTTCTTTCCCCTATATCTGTGCATCTAAAAGGTCTGGGACCTGGTCAAATGTCATCGCATGCAGAGCCTTGTGTGGAAGACTGAACAGCCTTACTCCTAGAAGCTTCTCTAGGAGCCCGGAGCTGCTTACAAATTATCGACTTTCCAAGGCCCAAAGGTAGGGTGCACCAAACGGCATGCAAAATGACTCAGACGGAGTGGAAATAGCTATGAGAGTCCCTCCGCCTGACTCAGCCTATTTGCAAAAGGCACACGGCATCGCCACCCAGCCTGCTCCACTCTGAAATAACCACAGAACTGGATCCATCACACTTCCCAGTTTGTGTGTGTTACTAAGGGACAACTGTAGCTGGAAAAATGTGAAATTATTCACAACTGCAATTTGTTATTTTCCTGCTTTCATTTCTACTTAGGCAGGTAGAATAAAAAATCTTTCTTTCTCAGAGCCCACGTTTCTTTGCTCTGCCACAGACTTTGGTATGTTGATGAAAAGACAACGGTTGTTTCTGTCCTTGCCCTGCTTTCAGAACAAGCATTTGAATCTGAGCTATCTTATCTGAGGGGAATCGAGAAAGGACTGAGAAATTATGGTGTAACATGCAGTGATTTGATTTCCAGAGGAGAAGCAGACTTCCACCCACTGCACTATTCAATTACTGCTGATCAGTACATCAGGCAGCCAATCTGTAGCAAGAGCAGTAAGAAAGCATGGCAATTACAAAGTGTTTTTCCCTGATAGATCATGAAGTGATTGTCCCGGATGGGTAAATATATCCTCTGCTCACCAGGAAACAGAACCGAACAGAGTCTGGAATCGTTTCCATCTGAGAAGCAATGATGTCTTGTAGGCAAAACAGTGCTGTGCATCTCAGAAGGCTGGGTACCAAGACCAGACTGTAAGATCTGGAACAAATCAAGTAGATCATTTTGTAAATGCCCAATAATTTTGGACGCCTCAGATGGGGTCATCTTTTTCTGTATGTTTAATAAATGTTTTTTAAAGATGCGTAGTTCCCTTGTGCAAGAAGGACTCTGATCCCCCAGGTCCTTTCATTAGGTTCAGAAAGGTCATTTTCTTTTCTCACAGATAAGGTGAATGTTTTCTCTTGCCTTTCACAGATGTGGTGAAAAATTAATTATTTCTTGCCAAAGTCTTTGAAAAACATTTCACCTTAAAGTAGGGACCCAGCTTAAACAGCTTAGAAAATTCCGAGCCAGTGAAAACAACAGATTACCATAGAGAACATTATGCAATTCAGGAGAAGCATTTGCTTAAGTTCAACAGATCCTTCAGCTTCAGTTTCTGAATGTATGTGATGAGATTATTTTAGTTGAAATAATTATAAAAACTTATGTGGGCTAATGTTCATTGAATGCAGATACAGCCTGCAAAAATTTCTTACAATGCCAGGGCCTTTCCAAACAGATGTTTTATTTTAGTTTTACAAAACCATGCTGTTTAATCTTGTGACACAATCTACAGTTTAGACATAAAAGGATTTGGCATAGATATACATATATATATATATGAGTGCATGTGTGTGTATATATATATATACAAACACATATATGAACAGACACATACTTAAGATACAGCTTAAGTATTTTAATAGTAATATTCATGTGCAGAAGAAAAATAGTAACAGGAGAATAAAATTTACTTGGCATGATAAACTGTACCCCATTCTGCTTAGTGTTTCTTCAGCCGCAACTATTTACCAAGTGTCCTTCAGCAGCAGATAAATACTTCTTTACAAAAAAAGCTTATAAAACTTTACTTGTTAGCACATCTTTCTAAGTGTTAACTGTCACCATATCTCTGAGGGTGTTACTTCCCTATATCATTATAATAAAATATTTTTTTGCCTATGAGTGTTTTGAATTGTCTCTGCTCTGTCCAAGTGTCTGAGACTGCTTAGCTAAATCATGGTTTCTTCAACTTCAGCAACAAGTGAATGCACTATTCATTAAAAGCCTTCTGTTATGCAAGAAGTCAGGCTAGACCAGGGGTCCCTTGGTGTTATCATCACAACCCCTCGCTTCAGGAGAGAAAAAGGACCCTGAGCTCTTATAACATAAAGTCAAGGTATGAAAAAAGAGTGGAGGTTCGAAAGCAGAGGACCAATAAGGGCTCCATGCACTCTTAAAGTCCATGTTGCATTGCTGCAATACCGGCAAATTTCCTTGAATCTTAGTGTGTGGAAATGTTCCTCCATTCCCACTCTTATTATTCATACCTGCTTGGAGGCAAGATGCAAAGCATACATTAAAATCTAGGACTTTGAAAATGAACACTTAGACCCATTTCAGACCCAAAACAGCTCCGAACCAACATCAATGAGGCTTAAAAGTGGGCTAAAGAAATGCAACCATTTACTTACCATAAACGATTAATTTGTTGGCATTTTTTTTCTTAAACTAACATTTGTACAGGCAACTTTTTGTTTCCTGTCAAATATGACAAATTTTAAATGCAGCCCATCACAACCCATGCTCAAGCCTGAACCATTGCCACTTCTCCTACAATAGAAGTGAACACTTTTAACTTTTGAATACACAAACAAACACTAATACAAGAACAGAGAAAGTTGAGGAGAGGGCCTCTTTCTGTTGCAAATAAACACGCCAAGAATATTTCTTTGCTATTCCACCATATTAGGCACGATCAAAAATTTCTACAACAGCCTCAGGGAACATCTCCTCCTTTCTTTTTAGTGGGAATGAATCTCTTCTCTGCTTGCAAATTATTTTAGAAGCATTTAATTTGTGGTAATTTAAATTTTTCATGAGTACTCCTTTCAAAGTGAAATTCTGAAAAGTTTTGCAAGAAACAAGTATGCCTGTAAGATTTATGATTAAGCCAAGGCCCACAGAAATTAAATGAGATAACCAGCATAATGCTAGTTCATGGCTGAGCTAGTGCTGGAACTTGAGAGTCCTGCTTCTGAGTTCTCTGATGTTAGATTGTATGGATTTGAAAAGATAGACATCTTGGACTCCCAGAGGAAAGTGCTCCAGACGAAATAAATCACTGTCAGAAGTGGGTGAGATTCCACTGAAGTCATGCCAGGGGTAAGTTGAGCAATTCATCTTCAAAGTAGTTCATTGCATCTTATCTCCAGGAAGATATTAATGATATTAATGGCACATTTACGCAATGTAAGTTTCAACATGCAAATTATCTTTATTAAGACATTTCTTTCAGTTGTTTGCACTTGCTTTCAGACTGAACTATAAAAGGTTTGTCACTAGCCCTATAACCTAACCCACTTCTATTGAAACCAAAGGTGAAACTCCCACTGACTGCAACAGGACACTACTGAACTGTATAAACCTGGACAAAACCTGGAACAACGTACTTGGTGGTAGAGGTCTGCTTGCAGATTGAAAAAGCAAGTAAAGGGATAAATATTTTCATAGTCATCATCGGTGCTGGTAAAAAGCAAGCTAGTTGCCATTCTTTATTTAAGAACCGCTGTACATATCTTTGTTCCTGGGACACAAGTTATCCTGCCTATCATGCCATAAAGCAATGCCAGTGCTTACATATTGGATGTTTCACCAGCAAATTAGGAATACATAGCTCATCAGAGCAAACTTCTGTACTCTCAGGTTTCCCAAAACCAAGAATAAGCAAGTAAAAGTAAGTTTGAAGAGCTCATAAATATCTACAGACTCATGTCAAACAGGAATGAGATGAGTAATAAGTTTGGTAATGGCTGACCATGAAAGCATGTGAGCAATTAAATTGCACTTCTCTCGAGTTCTTGATTTCCCAACCTTGATGTTCAAGGGACAAAAGAGTCTATGAGTGGTGGAGTGTGTTGAAGAGGGCCCTTTACACCCAGCCATCCCTACTCCTCCATATTTCTCGGAGGTGATAGCCAATAGATTACCCTGGCCTGTGAACCCTGTTGTGGTGGCACCATCAGAAGACTTAACAGCCGTGCTGCTGTCTATATTCATAACATAGAGCAATAAAATAGACAATAGGTACAGAAAGGCACTCTGTTTTACACTCTGTGAGTGAAATGTTAGCTCCTATCCACTGCTTGGGTCTCTCTGTGCCCGCCACAGAAAAATGAAAATCCATGGGGTATACCTGGTATGACCTGATGAATTTGTGTGAACTTCACCCCTTCCTTTTCCTCCCAAACAGCTCCATTCATCACAAGCAGCTTGCTCCGATTTCACACATAACTATGCTCAGAAAATTCTGCTCCCCACATGTGCATCAGTGCAGACTCACCGACCGGCCGCTCGCTCTGACCACGTTACCTTCCTCCAGATCCGGGAGAGCAGAGACCAAACTGAAAGCAGCAGCAGCTGTCTGCCCCTTGATTCACAACGGAGACAACCTCTGCAATATGCTCTTTTTAAAATATCTCAGGGAGTTTACCACACTTGCACGATGAGTAGAGTTCTGTGTGTGTTTACTCCTT
This sequence comes from Limosa lapponica baueri, assembly GCA_002844005.1. Lineage (NCBI taxonomy): Eukaryota > Metazoa > Chordata > Aves > Charadriiformes > Scolopacidae > Limosa > Limosa lapponica. The sequence goes on along the minus strand of KZ505666.1, from coordinate 1,084,618 downwards.
CACATCAGACAATTACTACCAAATGTCCTTTTTCTTTCTGTAATGTGACGGGGAACGGTTCAGTAATTAAAGAGTGGGCTGAAGGGGATATTTTTAGCAACTTGATAGCTTTGAGATCACTGAATGATCTGCCAGGAGCAAGCCACACACAAGTGTGGTTATAATTGGAGTATCTGCGATTATTCCGACGGGAAAAACAGTCCCACAGGTTGCCCATCCAGAGGGTGTTTATTTCTGTGTGCGTGTGTCTGACAGAGGAAGAGCGGTGTGAGGGTCAGCACGCCTTGGCCGCCTTCTCCATGGTCCACATCTCTGCTCTCTGTTTTCCTCCTCGAGCATCCCACACGCACAGCCCCTGACTGCACAAGGCAACGGAGGTGAGAGTATGTCCCTTCGGCCAGGTGTTTGTTACAATCCTCCACAGGCACGTGTTCCTCGCTGGTGTGCGGCTCGGCAGCAGTGTGAAGGGAATGTGCTGGAGAAGGAGCTGCCATAGCTCCCAGGGCTGCAGCCAGTGGATGGGACAGGGATAAAGAGCTTCTGCGCTGCTGTTAATTCCTCCCACGGCAGGAAGAGAAGGTATCTCTATGTGCTGTTCGACACAAGTTAAGTGTAACTTTGCCCAGACCAAAAATAAAAGGCAGAACAGGAGGTGTGAGGTATCCTCTGGACACAGAGACCTTGCAACTGCTCAGTGCAGTTGTCTATAATAGACAAAGATGCAAAAGGGGACGGAGCATCTCTCTCTTACTCTGGACGGTTACTCACTAGCTATTTTCTGGAGCCTAAATGTCATCGGCTTCAGAAAACACAGAGATGTCTTACACCACCCCGGCTGTTATACACCTACTCCTTGTACCAAGCACAGAAATGGGAGAGGAATGAAATGAGCCAAAATTCAGCTGGTTGGCGTCTTTTCTTTCCTTCTTCTCTTTTCCTTTTATGACCTACAACTGTAATTTAGCCACTGCTCTGAGAAACATGGAGCTTCTCTCCAAGAAGCTGTGGGTAATATTTTCTCAGCAGATAAGCAGCTTTCCTACAGAACCTGGCAGCTTTTAAGTAGCCTAGAGAACACCTTACAGATGCAGACAGAATTGTCTGGGAAGATTGAAGTTTAATTCAGGCAGGCAGCAAGCTGGCTGGCTGTGTACGGACTTGAAAAGCATGTGCTTGGATAATGCACTATCCAGATGTTTCAAAGACTTTATGCATATAGAAAATAGACATATTTTATACATATGTACATACTGTATATGTACATACACCATCTGTACAAATATATGTATATAACATACATTTTACATTGGTAAATAGATGGAAATGATGGAAATATATATACAGGTTGCGCTGTGAAGGCTTCCACCTTGGAGATATTCAAAAACCATCTATTCATGGTCTTGGGCAACTGGCTTTCTGTGGCCCTGCTTGAACAGGACGGTTGGACCAGATGACCTCCAGAGGTCCCTTCCAACCTCGATCACTCCATGATTCTGTGATATATCTTATTTAAAGCCATAACCATAGTAATACAATCCTATCTGTGGGTGAACTCCCACCCTAAATTACTGTTCATACTGTACATGCATTGCTTTTAGTCCATGAAGTTACCCACAGATTTGTGCATTTTTCCCACTATTGGGGAAACTGAGGCCTTGAGAAACCAAGTGATGTGCACTAGCACAACAAGCCAGAGCAGAGGCTTGCCCCTGGCCTCTGTTACACCCTGGCTGCCAAGACTAGAAGTGGTAACTCTCCAAGACTTCTCGTTGCTTAATTTTTTTTTCCTCCTCCTTATTTTCAAACTACTTGGGAAAACATATGCTTCTATGGTTTTTTGGAGCCAACTGTGCCCTCAGCGGCCATGGTGACACCGAGACCATGTCATTGCTTGAAAGTGCATGGAAGTGGTCCTCTTGTGCTGAAAGATGCTGGTTAGCCCGCTGTGGGAAGGAGCTTTGATAAAATGCACTTGTGCTTGAACATACAAGTGGTTTTGAGGGCCAGGACCCTGAGTCTAAAATTCAGTGAATGTTTTGAACAAGAGTCAGCTTTGTAATGAACAAAGAAAAAATGCCTGCTCACGAGTATGTTTGACATATCTGCAGAGCTCCAAGACTGTGTTACCTGTGATTTGAGACCAAGGTTGAAAGTGACTGCTGTAATATCACACTGAGAAATAACCAGCCTTAGCACTAGAATGAGACTGGATGAGCGGCCAAAGGGCCACTACAAAAACCCAGGGGGACTGCGAGATGGGGTCGTACTTTCAACTTGTGTTTGGCTGTTTGTGTATATGTCACATTACATGAGACCCATCACTGAAAACAAACCATGAAAGAAAAGTTCCCACCTGCTTCCTCAGTGAAACACTCAGGGTCCATCCACCCCCAAGTCCAGCTGGCCACTCAGGTCAGCTATGAGCAGAAGGGCAGGAGGGCTTCTTCCTCTCCTCCCTGAGGAACGGCTCCCTCCCTCCCTCCAGGGCTGCCTGGAATAGGTTCAGTTTCCTACTCTTTGTCTCTCCACTGTGTGTTTCCCCTGCTGCAGAAGTTTGCCAAGGGGAGAGAAGACCACGGGCAGTGCTCTGCAAGTGATGAAAATTCCATTTCCCCAAGGATGTTATTAACATGGAGAAGCACTGGCCCCAGAGGGACTACAAGAAGAACATAAACGAAGAAAGTAGCTCCCAGGTGCCTTAGCTGCTACTTGAGACTCTCACGTAAGCTTGGCAGGTCACATTAATCCGTTTTTCAGTTTGGAAATGAAATCTGCTTCTTTGGATAGTTTATAAAAAAATTGCCAGAACTTCCATTTTCTCTGAGAAATTAATCAAAATCAAAGTTTAATTTCGCTCTGAGAAAATATAAGCAGCAATGAACAACACCATACATGTGTTTAAATTTTTCCAGAAGTTTTCTTTTGTCTACAGCAATGGAAACCGTCATTACTCCAACCAGTTGCACAATGCTGCAGAGCAAGAAGATATATGGAGAGCATTTTTGCCCAGACTGCAACAGATTTTCAATCTGCTGCTTTGGCTGTGTGAGGTTGGTATTTTTTTTAAGTCACTACATCAGAAAGCCACTGTGCAAACAATAGAAGGCATAAACAACACTTAAGGCGGCATTTTTACTACACTTATTGTCATGGTACTTGAGTGCCATGAATGAATGAAATCAGCAGCACTGGAGAGGGTTAGGATGGCTGCTCATACGTACAATGGATGAAGAAATACCTTTGGCCCCCGTTTGTCGTGCTTCCAGTTGAATGCCACCAGCGTACACCAAGCACTCGCTGGTCCAGCTGGCCTTTCCAACAGCCTCATCCAGGCCCTGATCCAGCCCCCACTATAGTCAATGGCAGGAACCCCGCTGAGCTCCCTGGGAGCTGGACCTGGCCCCAAAGCTCTGGTTGCAGCAACAGCACCGTGAAATTGTCCGTGCTTGTAGTAAAGTAATTCTACACGGAGAAGTTCCTCTTTGGGGCTGAGCAATCACATCACAAGCACATTTTAAATGCCAGAAACAAGTGGAGAAATGAGGAGAGAGCTTATTTTATGGAAAGCCATTTGCTTTGTTTGAGTTCTTCACGTCTTTCTTTGATTTCTTTGTCTGGGATGGCACGAGCTCTGCAGGGTCTATTCTCCATGTTGTTTATACCTTTATTCCCACCTACTTTTCAAACTGTTCTAGGAAAACTAAAAAAACTACTTCAGATAACTACATTTTTGTGACACCAGCAAGTCTATTCTAGTAGATAGGCTCTGTGTGTGTGTGTATGCATGCATGTCTCTGCGTGTACCTGAAAAAAATAGAGAGAGAAGAGCCTATCTTGACAATGGCCACAAGACCTTCATTTTTATTATGTTTGGTCTATATTTTCTATGCCTATTACCAGGCATCAGAGCTTCAAAATGCACATTGTGTCTTAGATTACTAAAATTAATTAATTTCCAAAATAGACTGGTTATCTACCTAAACAAGGAAAAGCAATAAAGGATAGACCTCTGTGGTAACCTGTACAATCTCAGAGCCACTGTTTGCAGGTGAGAATTACCACAGGTACATGCTTGAGAAAAATAAACTCAGATTCAGCACCCCTTAAGATAGATAATCATAAAATTCCACTGGCTTCAGTGGCTGCATTGAAGATAAGTCTCTGGTAGGTGAAGGTGAAATATTCTGCACAATTTGGGAGCCAAACATGTAGAAAATATTGCCAATGGCTCTTTCAGTTACTTTAACAAAGAATAAGAAAAAAAATCAGCAACTTAAACACCTTATTCTAAGAATATAAAAATTATAGATACAGTAACTGATAAACCCTGCTATACTCCATAAACCATAGCGGTTTTAGTCCACATTGAAAGGAGAAACAAAACGATTGCCATTTGTTTTACATCTTAAAGTTTTACGTCTTAAAACAGTTTAACTTCTTCCTCAAACAGCTGAAGCCAAAATAAGATGTCACATAGTGCATGTTTCTATGTATCAGACAGGCTCCAAGCTCATCTTGCAGTTTCTAACTCTAGCTGGACATGTAGGAAAACTTGTCTCCAAATCTCCACTTATTTTGATGAACTTGCCACAGACAACTCACAAATCTGGCAGGCGCTTGATTATTTGTGAATTAGCCACTCCTTTCTAATAAATCTTTACACCCTGCTCCATTGATTTATTCAAGAGAACATATTGTCTTTTTAAAAACATAATATAGCCATTAGCAAATCATAGTTGTGGCACTATCAAAGCATTACCAAGTCAAAGAGTGCTGCCCCATCCCATTCTTCTCCATAACATAAAGCGTCTCACATGCCTCCATTCTTTCCCATCCTCTCTCCCTTTTCAAGATCTTTCACCACCAGATTGGCATTGGCGGCCAGCCAACCACCCGGCACTTGAGCTAGACAAGTGCTATGCTGATATGCCTAGATCTTTGAAGTGTCACACAACAAGTCCAACAAGTTAGTTTTCTTCCTATTTTAATACTTTTTGCAGAGGGCCCCAGCCACAAAGTACATTTCCCATCAGATTTTTTTTCAGAACAACTCCTTTCTGTTCAAACTTCTGTTGATGACTTCCTTTTTGAAATTCTTTGACCCCTATGGGATTTTTGAGAATATGGCTGAGAGATGCTTTTGTAAATGATTTTACATTATACGTACATTAGGTGTATACCCTGCCCTAGGAGCCCAAGTTCAGAAAGTCATGGTTGGGTTGGTTAATACAATTTTTAATGAGCACTGATGTGACATGCTGCTTAGATCAAAGTGTGAAGATCTGTTATTTGTCAGTGCTTCCCATTACAGCACATTCTGAACAGGGGTACAGTAATGAAACAAGTAGGACTGGGTATATTTAAAAAAAATATTGTGCATCAGGCTGAAAAAACCCCATATCCTTAAAATAACACAAAATAAAAAAAAATGAGTAAAAGACAAAGTATAGTCTATGTCATTTTTGGCAAGTTCTCCCATGTCTGAACCTCTTGGGTATTGATTTCCTTTTATTTAATTATCACATCTGAAGCTGCACTGATGATAGTAAATCACAAGTGGACCCTGTTAGGTCCCAGTCCGATTGGTCTGGGAGGGGTTCGCAAAGGGGTTCTGTCGGTTTCTCACATCCAGTTTCTCACAAAGTCTCATTTACCAAGTTTGCCAACGGTGCAGTAAAGTCATTCCCCCTTCCTCTTATGAAAAGCTGTCAGTGATGCTGCTGTGTGGGGCTGCACTTCCCAGGGGAGAAACTGTGAGCTTCTGGGATAACTGACTTTTGGGATAAATGACTTTTGGCAGGCGATCCTCAGTCTCATCTTTTTGCAGATAATTATGTTGCTCGATCTGGGGACAGTAAAGCAGGTTGCGTCTATAGGAAAAGCCCCTCCTTTCGGATGTTGCTGCTTTTATACAATTATACTTCAAAGCTGCGAGTCCTTCATTACTGCTCACAGTGATGCTGGCCTGCCTTTTACATTCAGGTAAACAGCAGGTGACTTATATTAAGAGCCTTCCTACACACCGTGTTATCTGTACGCCTGCCAAACACGTGAGACTCTTCAAGCTGGCTTCTTCCATCAGGCAGAACCCCTTCATAATAATCTGGTGCTCATGGCCAAGAAGAGGGCAATTCGCTTTCCCACATACACTGCCTTTCACTGCTCCTTATATCACCCGTTTGCACGTCCAGCATTATCTCACTGATCATCCTGGCAGGATCTTCTTCTCTTAGGAGAGGCAACCATCACATATGGATCTGAAGAACATCACAGGTCCCCAGGACTCAGATACGCAGATGCATGTACTGTGTTTAAGCAAACATTGCTGTTTTCCTTGCTCACTGGATCTGTTTCACTTGCTGAACCTGCAGGTAAAGAAAAACCACTTGCGTCTCTCTGCTGCCGTAGGATTGTTACAAGTGGCAAAATCAAAATTTTGCCCTGGATTAGTCCTGAAAACAGGCAAGTGGTTACACAGGGCTTTTTCCAAAACCTCTGTGTGTACAGCAAGAATCACTTCCCTTCACACACATGCCTGACAAACACCTCCATGGCAACTACACGACTGGGCTGAAGATGAGCAAGCAACGTTGGGAGAGGGTACTTTTACAGCCTTACCCAGTATTTCTTGCTCATGTTCATGGACACCTGTTTCTTGAAGGATGTTGCTTTTCTCTTTGCATCTCTCTCCAGGTCACTGAGAGCATATCTGACCAGTACAGCCTTGTACAGACCGCCACCAAGGGCTCTGGAAACTACCCTTTCTGGCTTGAAAAACATTTGTGTGAATGCGCAAGCATAACCCTGAGAATCCAAAGCACCGGGGCTCTAATTCTGACTCACCACTTACTTGTTTCTGTCTCAGTTTCCTCCCTGTATAAGCGAGGAAGATTAAATTTATTCTTCCTTCTCAAGGGAGTTGGAAGGAATCATCATTGTTTGTATTTCTTTTTAAGCGTGCAGCGCGTAAGCGCTTTAGCTCAGTTAAGCTGCTCAAAACGCAGTTATGTTCGTTTTCCCAAAATTGCCTCCAATTTGCTACACATTCCTGTTACATGAGGCCCACAAGTCCAAACACAAACGAGAAAACACGATGTCCCTGTCCAGGGAACATTTCAAGCGAAAGCCTCATGCTTAACCTCGGGCACATGAGTTACTCACGTGTACCACGTTAAGCGCATGCGTAAAGCATTTGCATGACCAAGGCGTAAAGACTAGAATAAAAAGCAAACCTAATCAACAGCAGACAGGGGGGAAATCGTGCAGGAGAGCGCAGCACCAAAGAAGGCAACCCAGGCACCTATTTTTAGCTTCTTAAATGCCCGATTTACGTGGAAAGCCGCAACCCCACAAAGGTTTCTTTTCGAGGCGAGGGCGCACGCCAACTTTCTCTCTCTCCAGCTGAGGGGCGCAGCGGCGAACACTCTCTTGGCATCTCTCGGGAAGCGGGGCTCAGGCACCGGGAGCCGCAGCCCCGCCGGCACCTCCCGTCCCCGCTCGGGGCCGCTTTCCCCGCAGCGGGGGAAGGACCGATCACCCCCGCCCGCTCTCCCACGCGTCCTCCAGCCCCCCCGCGGCGACATCCCACCCACCGCCTCACCTCACAGCACCGGGCTGCCCGCTCCCACCCTCCCCAGCCCCAGGTGCTCGCTGACCCCCGTCCCGCGCGTCCCGGGCGCCCCTTCCCCCCGCCGTGGGAGCGGTGTCCGGCGGGGCCGCCCCCCTCCCCGCCCAGGGAGGAGTCCCCACCTCCCGACCCCTCCTCCTCCTCCTGCTGGAAGGGGAAATATGAAGCGGAGCCGCCGCCGAGCTCCGCGGAGACGGCAGGGGACGGGGCGGCGGCGGAGCGGGCATCCTCCAGCACCGAGCGGCGGCCGAGCCGGAGCCCTGTCGGGGCGGCGGTGTGCGGGGCGGGAGCCCTGAGGAGCGGCAGCGGTTCGGCGGCTCCGGCCCCGGAAGGTGCCCGGTGGTCCCCGGTCCCGCCAGCCGCCTGCCCCCCAGCGCCGGGCCGTGGGCTGCCCGCGGCGGCGCTGAGGCGCGGGCGGCGGCGGCCGGAGCGAAGGGGCGCTGCCAGGCGGGGAGATGTCCGCCCCGTACAGCAGCCTGATGAGATACCTGTTCCCAGCCCTGCTGCTGCACGGTGAGTGCGGGGCCGGGTCGGTTGGCAGGGGTTCGCCGCCCGCCGGGTGGCTACTGGTGGCGCGCCCGAGGGGGTCCCGAAACCTCGCTGGCGGCGGGGGAGAGGGTCGCGGGTGGGTGCGCTGGCCCGTCCTGGGTAGGGGAGTTGAGTCCCGGCTGCTCGGGTCGGGGGGTCTCGTAGAGGAAAGGTCCGTATGGATGCCGAAGCGAGCAGAGAGCTTGTTTGCGCCGCCTGAGCCCCCTCCTTAGCGGCACCCCTTCGCGACACGTGTGGGTGCAGCCGGCCCGCCCGGGTAAGATCAGACAGAAGGCGCCCCGTCGGGAGGTTGATGTCGGCAGTTTTACAGTTTCACGCCTGTAACTGCTCGGATGGAGCGGCTGATCCGGGCACCTCGCACAAAAATGCTTTATGTGCCTCTGGGCGAAAGGGTTGGCTCTGCCAAACTCCGGGCAGCTTGGCCGAGATGTCCCACGGGACCCGCGTGTCACCTGCAGGCTAAGAGGAGGTTTTTGATGTGGCGGTATTAGCTGGGAAGCCTTAGGCATCTGCGCCGGGTCGTGTATCCAATGGAAAGTGTTTTGCTGCGGAGCACAGAGGTTCTGGGTGTCATTGTGCCCAGTCCTGCCTTGACACCCTCGCTGCTCAGCCCCGGACTGACATTTCTCTGAAACTGCACAGTAGGCAAAATTTTCGTGAGAAAAGCTAGCACATTTAAACTTTAACTTACGAGTTCAGCTTGCGAATCCGTATTTAGGCACTTAAACAGATAACCCATCTTTCCAGTGTTCTTCAAGAACAACTTCTGAAAAGAGGGGGTATTTAATGAGCTGCTTAGGTATGTCTAACATTTGGCAGCCAGATTTGAAAAATCTGGGTGCAATATTGTTCTGAAAGAGTGACTCAACCTACTCAGTTACAGCATCGTTTCAGAGTGTTCCTAATTCTGAAGTAATTTGTAGCATCCAGCCTTCTTCAGTTAAATTTCTTAGGACCCCAAGCTTACTCGTAAAAAGAGGAATATTTTTTTTTAACTGTTACAGTGCAAGTGACTTACATGCACTGTGACACAGTGTGAGATCTGTGAGCCGGGGGAAGGATTTCAAAGCTATTCCTGGAGTTGATTTTGTGGAGCAGGGATTGTCTGTCTCCGTGTTTGTACAAGTGCTAAGCACACAGATGGTATTCAATAAATAATAAAGAGCGTGGGCTTCTGATTGTGTATTTTGTTTTGAGAAAGAAAGAGCAGGGGACCTTGTTCCCCAGGAGGGGGTTTTATACCCTTCTCACAGCTCAGCTATGAAATCCGGAAAGCGTAGAAAACGTGTTTCGTAGTGCCAGACCTGCCGGAACGCCAGAGGTGTTCTTTAAAACTCTGTGATCTGAGATGTAAAAGTCGAAATGGGAGGTTTGAAGTTAGAGGGTAAAGAAAGGAGGTATAATTACAGGGTTGGACTCCCCGGCTCATCTGCTTGGAATTACAGAGCAGAGCTGAACCCTGGCTGGAGCAGGAAACAAATCAGAGCCAGTGATCAGATCAAAACAGCAGCTGCCAAAAGAGGATGAAGGAGGAAAATCATCTATTTCTTCCATCTGCAGTTATATTTCACCAAATAACATAAACCTAAGTTCTTCTAGAAACGTGTAGCTCAGTACCTTGTATAAAAACACCTCAGTCATGTAGCAGTGCACGGTTTGGATCTGAGCTTCAAGCACTGGGAAACTACTGCCCTCTTACAAACTTGAAAATGACATCAGGGGCATATAATGCACTGAAATGTAGCCCGTCTAAATGTATTTACCCTGTTAGCTTTAACTTGGCCTAGAGCTTTTCCCTCTGTGCCATAGAGTCAATAAGAACGTCCTTCAGTCAGCAGCTAGCCCAAATTGGTAATATGTAAGAATAACCAGCAATCCCAGGGGACTGCGGTGTTAAGCCTCTTTACAGCATGTGATGTTTTCTTTTGCATTTCTATTGCATATGGCAATTTAAGGGTTAAAAGCAAGCAAGTGTAGGTGGGTGGTTGAGGATTTTTAGGGCTTAAAGCTTTAGGACGCAAGTGAAAGCTTCTGCTTTCATTACATTAAGAAATGCCTACTTTAACATCACCGAATTAAAATTTGGAAAAACTTGTCTTCATTAATCAAAATAAAACCTGTACAATGTCTGGGGGGGGGGGAGGGTTTGCAGCTGGAAGTTGTCCATTATCACTGTTTTCTTTGCTTAGACAAAAAGCCACAGAAGTTTCAGATGTCAAATGCTAAGATCATTCAGCTCCAAAAAACCTGATTAATAAGAGCTATATTCAAGTGGATTCAAAACAAATTTGGCTAATTTCTTTTGTAAATGTAACTTTTTTTTTTTTTTACAAATACAAATGCTAAGAAGAAAGTTTAGCATATTTCTGATTATGTTACTGGTAGAATAATGAATTGGAAACTTTAAAACAACTTGTTGATAACATCCTGGAAATAGTGCTAATAAAGATGATGAAGACAGGACTGCTAGGCTTAGCAGAGGAAAACTGTTTATGTTTTTAAAAGTTCTCCGCCAATACTGCTTAAATTAGTTACATAGAAGTGTTTTATTTCAAAACACGTTCAGAAAAATAGTAAGTAAATGAATCTGAAGATATAAAACCCCATATCCCTAAAATGGACAAATATTGTGCCCCATGCTAGAGGGATATGTGATCTGTTCCCTCAGTAAAATCCTGCATTTGGAAAACTGGAAGACAATAAGGAAAGAGGGGAAGACACACTGCTTAGTGTAAGACTTGTAGAGTTTGCAGGGAGCATTAGAAAATGGGCTCAATTTTATTCATAATTTCGTCAGTGTAAATTTGATTTCACTTATCTCTGTAGCTTGCCTGTGGGCTAACAGTGGTACAGTGTGGCTGCCGTGAACAGAAAAGGCAATTTTTGTGCTCCGTTGGCTGTCCAGCGGAGGCAAGCTGCAGGCAGTGAAGCCCAAAACTGGCCTCTACCACACTGAAGGCAAATGCCTTCAGCTAGTGAAGGTGAGGCAAGTATTTTATTACTGACGCAACGCTTTAAGCACCACTGGTAGAGGGTAGGATTATACATAGTGAGCTTGTTTAGGGTTGTCTTTACTCAGACACAAGCGCCATCGGCGCTGGGGGCAGTTCCACCTCAATACATCCTGGTGGCAAGGTGTGGGTGGAGGACAGGGCAGAGGTCTGCAGGCTGCATGGCAGATGTCTCTGGCAGAAAGCAGGTGTTTCCCTCAAAGAGGGCAAGACCAAACTACTGTGAATATTGAATTGCATTTACGGCCCAGTGCTGCACCCACTCATGCCGGTGGCAGAGTTCCTGCTGCCCTCAAGGGAGGTGGGCTTTAACCCTTCGGGGCTTCATAAAGAAGCCCACGCTCCGGGCAGTAGTGTTTCACCTTGCGTGGGTAGCAGCAGTCATCTCAATTAAAATCAGTAATCCAAATTAACTTCAATTTGGCAGAGGTTATCAGCTATGTAACTGCTTGGCTTGGTTCTCTGACCTCTTCCAAGATAAAGCGCTGACAAAGGGCCGAACTGTAGGATAACAGAGGACCTCAATGCTGTACCAGTCAGCCTTGGAGGAGTTTCTTTTTAGCTGTCCCATCTAAACATACTTAAGATCTCTCTCTTCAGGATCTTCCACGCTCTGAAACATTCATTTTGCATCTCTTTGAAAGCTGCACCTGGAAACTCTGGATGTACAAGGAAGGCAACAGATACCTGTGAAAGGAAATCATTGTCCTGTCTGCTTCCTTGGCCATAAAACCCAGCTTTCCTCCCCCAACCCTTTTGTTTGTAGTAGCTAATTTAGGTCCCAATCCTGCGAGGACTCTTTGAAGTTTCAAGTGCAGGGAAAACACTGGTAAACACAGACCCGCGGCCTGGTAACAGGACATTATATTCTCCATGGCAATTACGTAAGTTTGCACTGTAGCTAAAAGCCTGTCATGGGCGTTATCTAACACTATCCCACATGAAGAAAGAGCCTAATCCAAATGTCTCCTTATTTAATTGTGCAGGGCAACTGCCCAGATAAGGAGAGCTATAAACTTAATCCAGCCAATTATTCTTTATCTGTTGTAAGGTTTTTCGAGTTTCAAACAAGTTCAAACTTGAAAGCAGTTTGCTGCGGAAATAAGGCACGAATGTTCAAATGTTTCTATCGGTGATGAAGCCATCACATGTTTTGAACTTGTACTATCACTCAAGGTTGTTTTAATTCGTAATAAAATGCTGCTCTTCTGGATTTACATTGGTATGAATGAAAGAAAAAATGAAGTGGTTCCTGCTGAGCAATCCCAATCTAAATCCAGGTTTGAACCCTACTTTCAGGTAACACTTACTCTCCCATTTAGCAAAGGATGAAGGTGCTGAACACCTAGGAGCTTTGAGTCTGGTTTGAAGCGGTACACTTGGACATGTTTGAAGCCATGGTTTAGATGCTGGTAGAGGTGTTCATTAAACTGATTAAATCTAAACAGTTTAAGATTTAATATTATTTGCGTTCTACTTTTGCAATCTGGCATAGCTGAGAACAGAATTTGGCCGGGGTGTTTAGGCACGAGTTAAATTATAAAAATTTGTGTTCAAGCACAACTCTACTTATCATTATCTGTGTTGCAACTGTACATTATTTGCATGCTATTTTTCAGAAAACCAAAACACTTACTCTAGCAGCTCGCAGTTTTTTGCAGAAACGGTGGTGGGGAGCTTTGTCATAGCTGGTTTTGGAACACGTTTGGGTAATGGGCTGCCAACAGATTGCCCATTTAAGATTTGTATTTCACTCCCAGCTATGCACAGAAATCTTTGAAGAACTTGAAAGTAACCTATCTCCTAACAATTATCTCCTAACTTGATAGTAACCTATCTCTTAACAATTATTTTTATCTGGAGTGGTTGTTCCCACATCAGATACAGGTTTATAGGTGAACCTGGGAGCCTGAAGTCCTCTGTCTGGTGCAGTGCGTGCTCCTATCCACGTCTCACTGGAGTGGCAGCTGTGCTGACCTCCGCTTTCTCACTCAGACGGATTTGGCATCTGCCCCTATCAAGTGTGATCTGTGGGGGCCTGGGCAGGGATCCCCAGCTAGCTGTAGCACCTCTTATACAATTTTCAATTAGTTTGATGCTAAAGCTGTGTTCTACACTGCTAGGGCTCGATTATGAAAGAAAAGTTGCATATCAACTCATCAGAAAATGTGTTTGTTTTGCTTTGGTTTTCTAGCTGGCATTTCTGATGGATTCTGGAACGTTCCTTTTCCTTTTGGACTTGCTCCTTTGCATAAATAGCCACCATGGGCTGGGTGATACAATCCTAGGACCTCTGGTTCTGTTGTAGCTGAAGTGAAAGCCAACCAGAGGCTTCACAGAATTATTGCCTTTATTCTCTGGCAAAGATTGTGTCTTGTTTGAAGTCTGTAACACTTTTGAGTGATAACATGGTGGATTTTTTTTATTATTATTGATTTTTAACAATTGGGTAAGATTCCTTCATAACACACAAAACTTTAAGTCAGTCAGAGAGAGTCTGAGATACTTACGTGGCTTGTCATGGAGGTACTGAAACCTACCATCTGTCTGTGCTGTAGAGAATAGCAGACTTGGATCTCTTTGAATGAAAGTAGTGGCTCCAGCTATGTTGCAACTGCATCTCGGCTCCAAAGTGGGCTTTTAAAGAGCCATGAAATTCTTTTCCTAGTTCTCTGAAAGCGCTTTTTAACCTTGATCCTTCCAGGGATGTCCCACCTAGCAAGGCCAAATGGATATTTTAAAATTAGAGTCTTGCAGGACCTCGGTTCTGCGGAACGCCTTGTTGTGCCCTGCCAAGGGTGGAGCTGGGGGACCCTGCGCGGCTGCTGAGCACCTGCTGTGTGGAAAAGCAGAGGAGGAAGCGTTGGGTTTACTGCCCTGTGTGGGAAGCGTATCACCGGTCTTGGTGTTTGATCTTCAGATGGTATAAGGGGAAGTTATGGCTCCTTTGTATGGTATTCATATGTACAGGCATATGTCAGTAAATATAAAAGCATTGAAATCATTACTCAGTAAGGGAAGGAGCTCACACTAAATTATTTCCTTGCCCCAGAAACACAAACACAGGTAAAGGTCCCATCACTGCCTTTTAATTTTATACCATAATTCATATTCTGATATTCACGCCCTATTTATGTTATGTTGCATACAGCATGTGTGTGTTTTCTACATCCCTTCCTCTGCCTCTGCAGCCTTTGTTATGTTCTCCTGCCTGTCTTGATTACCTAAACTTGTTCCTGCCCTCCTTTGTCACAGTTGGATGGACAGAGTCCCAACCAAATACCCACTCTGCAGGTACAGATCTCTAGAGCTATCGAGGCAAAGCTCCCTTCTGTCCACTGGTTACAGTTCATCATTTGCAAGTTGCAGACAGAACTGTGACAGAGAGAGCTGGGACCCCATTCCTTCTGAGCTATATCAAAGAAAAGCCACTGTATAATACCACATTAAGTTTGACGCCTTTTCAAAACCCCCTTCTCTTTCACATTATTTCCTCCAGGGAACAATTGGGAACGTATAGTGTGGTTGCTGCATTTTCTCCTTTGATATGTGCATATACAAGACGGTATCCTCCCACAGAAGGATTTTTGCTTGGAGAAATTAAATGCCCAAGTATGTTTAAATGAATAAATCATTCATTTTTAAGTGCATCTGTATTCATGAATCATAGCATAGACATGAGCTAGGCAAAATACAACTTCTTAAAAGCAAATAGTATAGTAAATATGCCTTGGAAGTAGTCACTTGAACCATTTCAAAACCTCCTTTTGATAGCAGATTTCAAACACTTAAGAACTTCAAGTAGAAATGTAAATTTTTCAAAGACTTTTTCAGTGTGAGAGAATTTGTCTGCAGGAGACATCCTGACAGATATGTTTCTGTTGAAAGTTAGTACTGATGGCTACAGCCTTTACCAGGTACCTTGCAGGAGGTGTCACTTCTGACACAAAAGATGCTCTGAGCTCATGGACAGGACTGCTTTCTCCATTTCAGAATGAGGTGCTGAAGTAATGTGGGCTATTTGAGTGTGTGGAGACTTGGAGATGGAGAAGGGTGTTAGAAGGCAAGTTCTCGGTCTCTAGCTGTGATTCATAACAACAAAAATAAATATACTGGTAAGCTTAGCTGTACCTGGCTGAACTTGTTCTCCTGGCAGTGTGAAAGCCTGTGATATCCGCCCCATACCCAGAAGGTTTCAGATAAAATAAATACGCCCAAGTTTTTGAGATTGTGAAGTGCTGCTCCAGGTGAGGTGGGCTGCAGACATGGCACAGCACAGAGCTGCTGTGCAGAGGTGTTGGCTTCAGCCCAGGAGGCTGTACCACTGTGTACGTGAAGCACTAGGTGGTAAAGCCTGCCTCCCCAAAGATGTAGTCAGCTCAATCGGAGAGTCACCCTGCTGTGGCCGTTCCAGTTCTGAAGCGGCCGTACCGTTTCTGGCTGCAGAACAGGAGTTGTCTGGCACTAACGTGAGTGACTCTGTTCACCAGCGTAGAAAAACCTGAGAAGCCTTGACTTCCAGAAAGGGAGATGTATTGACCCTCTGAAAATCAGGCTCCTTTAAGGCTGCATCTCAGACGGCATGCTCAAATATCAAAGCATCCCTAGCATTTATTACCCTTTAGAAAGTAAGGCCGTAAATTCTCATTCAGGTGGAAGGATTATTTGTAACCTGCAACAAAGCTACCAGATTTTCCAGTAAAGACTTTGTGAGGTTGTATTCATTAATCTCATTAAATCTTGAGATCATTCAGTGGTGAGCACTGTTTACATTCAAGTATTTATTGTATTCTTTCTTGTCATTCTTCACCCTGCCTACTGGGTAAGTCCTTGCCTTTGTTTAACTTTGGAATTGCTATTTTTAAGTAGTTGACATGTATTTATATTTTTAGCAATGCCATTTTCCCAGGTGTTACCCAAGTTTCTTCCGGAAGATCTAAGACCTGGCCAACATAATGAATCACTGACACTATTTTCTTTTTTTTGCAATGGGAAATGGCAAAGGTTTGAAACAGTGTCTAGCTAAAAATGAACAATGCTGATTTTCTTGGAATTTCTGTAGCGATGCTGCATGCTGCCCAAGAACCTGCTGAAGGGTTAGATGGGGCCTGGGGATTAAAGCGTAGGATCCTCCATTAGGTGGCTTGGCGCGATGTAGGGTTCCACCACACACTGGTGATCCCCAACAGCCCTGTTCCTGAGCCAGGACAGCCAAGAGGGCACCAGAAAAGATGGGGGTGAATCTCAGACCCTGCCGCTGGGAGCATGTGTTAGCGAGACATTCCCCTCTCAAGACGCTGCCCCGACTTCCCAACCTCGTATTCGTTTTCTAGCCTGCTGGTTCTTAAATTCCTTCTGGCAAAGTACTACAGTTTCCAACCCATTATGTAAGGTTCATGTTTGTCACCTCTTAACCTCTAGATGTGTGTTTTTCTTTTGATCCATGTTTTCCAACATATCTAAGAGCAGGCTGTGCCTAAAACAGTAAAGATGCATTCTTTCTGATGCTACGTATTCATTTTGTTCAATTAATATTGTGTAGAGAGAGTGCTGGTGGGTTTTGTATGTATACATTACTAGAAACCAAAATTACTGTCTGCTGGAGATAAAATTAGCTTTTGAAATTCCTTTTCCTCTTTAAAATAAAAATAGCAGAATCTGCCTTTAATTGACCACCTCAGTCATCACAGAGGCTTCCTGTGTGCAGAGGCTTTGCTTTTAATATCTGTCTTCCCTTGGCTTTAAAGAGTAGTCTTTATTTGCAAGTTTATTATAGAAGCATTCAAATTAGAGGTAGGCTGAAACCGCAAAGTTTATGTCCGGATCTGGATGCAACTTTCTAAAAGGTTTTTGATTGTCCTGACCAGAGATGACAGAGGTGTCTATAAAATTCAGGTTCAAAGACACATCTCCTGAGTGTTGAAATGCAACATTTTGGATCAAGCCCTTCTCTCCAGTGTATTTTGTAGAACAAATTTATTTAGTGGATTATTAGCGGGCTTACAGAGAGGAAGAGCTTCCCATATTTTTCTTTTTTTTTTTTTTTTCAGATGAGAAAAGAAATGTAAAAAGTATTTTCCTACTTTCCTAGACACACAACATTGCAAACAAGTGTCATTCAACACATGATGGTCACAACCTCCTTCATAGTGTTAAAGTCCTTCTCAGTAGGATCTCATGATAATTTACACTTTTCTGTCACAGGGCTGGGAGAAGGTTCTGCTCTTCTTCACCCAGACAGCAGGTCCCACCCTCGGTCCTTGGAGAAGAGTGCATGGAGGGCATTCAAGGAGTCACAGTGTCATCATATGCTGAAACACCTTCACAATGGAGCCCGGATCACTGTGCAGATGCCTCCCAATATTGAGGGACACTGGGTCTCTACTGGGTAAGGAAAGATAAAACAGGATGCTTGAGTGATGAATGTGGAAGAGAAGAGGGGAAGGAAGCATAGAAGGAAGGATGAATATTCCCGCTTTAAGCAACAGAGGAAATATTTTCTTTAGTATAGTGATGTTCTAAATTCCAGATGCTTTCTATATGTTTATGCATAAAAGGAGGAGGAGTGGAGTTATGTACATTAGAATAGCATGCTATGAAGCTGTCTTGATGAATCAATTTATAGTCTGGATTTTAAACAGCATGCTGTGAAATATCTTTAAATCTCTCTTTGAGTCGGAAGGAGCCCAAGTTGCCAAAGTGGATGCTTATTCAAACATAGCATGGTATTATCTTTGACTACATGCATTAGATCCATTGAATGGGTCCTTGTTTTCAGAGCATGTGTCTAGCATAGGTTTTACTAGCAAACGAAATCAAGAAGCTGTGTTTCACCAGTTCTGTTGCTCTACATACATGATGAATTGTAATTCAGAGAGCTATTTTGCTTTCTGTGTCTCAGCAGGCAGCATTCACATGCTTATTTGAAGTGACTTGTAGTAGGAAAGACTGGGGTGTTTTAACAGAAAGGAGTGTATTTATGTTAAGCATTGTGGATGTGACAAGGGGGACAAGTTTGAAGGCACAAAAGGACTTTCTACAGGAAGTGGAATTTAACTGCCATTTACACCTTAAGGGAAAAGAAAAAAAGAAAAACTAGGGGGAAAAAAAAGAAAGAAAAAAGAGAAAAAACACAAAACCTGAATATTGCACAGTCCAAATTCAAGCCAAATAGAAGTTTTGCATTAATGTTGAGAAGTTTGCATTAACTGCCAGCCCTGTTGAAAGTTTGAGTGGAAAAGCTGAGGACATGATCTTGCACATCCTCTGCAGACCAGAGCTGGAGGAACTCCACTGAGAAGCTTCTATAGCAGCATAGAAGCCAGTTCTTTGTACTGTTATGTAGACATTTGGCATTTCACTTTCTGACGTTACCAGTCCTTTTGCTAAATCTACCATGCAAAAGAGAAGAATAGATGTTTAATAAGCAGCTCCTTTTTTTTCAGAGAAGAATTGAGTCACGTGGTGGTGCCTAGACAAAAAGGAAAAGCAAAACATAACTCAAAGTATTTAAACCTAAAAAGACAAAGCTCTTAGTTAGATACGATTACCATGAAGCGGTGTATTAATAAGAGCATAACAGCAGAGGAAATTGTTGGTTAGTTGGCAGGCCACAGAGGCCTAGTTCCTATATGCTCCCATTCATGCCTCAGGGACGTTAGCACCCAAGTGTCTCTGAGGACCCAATACAGCACTGCTCAGTCTTGCTACCTGTAGTGTACATGCCACCATGCTAAAATTTTGTTTCCATCACTTTTTGTCTTCCCACAGCTGCGAAGTTAGAGCAGGCCCAGAGTTCATCACAAGATCTTACAGGTTCTACCACAATAACACGTTTAAGGCCTATCAATTTTATTACGGTGGCAATCGCTGCACAAATCCTATCTACACTTTAGTTATACGTGGCAAAATACGTCTCCGCCAAGCATCCTGGATCATCCGGGGGGGTACTGAGGCTGATTATCAGCTACGCAACATACAGATCATATGTCACAATGAAGCAGTAGCCAAGAAATTAAGTGAGCTGGTGAACCACACGTGTCCTGGATTTATACCAGAAGACAGTCCCTGGGAACAGGATGTGAGCTACGATTTGCTGAGAGAAGACAATGGCTGTGAATGCACCAAAGCTCTGAATTTTGCCATGCACGAACTGCAGCTGATCCGCGTGGAGAAGCAGTACCTGCACCACAACTTAGACCACCTTGTGGAGGAGCTATTTCTCGGGGACATTCATACCGATGCGACTCAGAGGAGGTACTATCGGCCCTCTAGTTACCAACCTCCTCTTCAAAATGCCAAGGTACGTGCGTGTATATATGCCCCCTTTTTAAGATACTAGTGACACAGCTCACGTTATTTATCTCTTCTGAGTCAGTGCACTAGTGTAACCTAAAATGTAGATGTGGTTCTAAAATAAGTGGTGGATTGCACCTTTACAGATGATGCAGCCAATTAAAAAAAAAGAAAAGGTCACAGAGCATATTTCTTGAGAACAGTAACTCTTCTGTGGTTTATGTGACTGCATCGGATGTGCCAAAAGCAGTCTGATGAACTGAGGTCAGTGAAGGCCACTCTGAAGATGGAATCAAAGACTGGCATGCGGAGGTGGAAGTGGTTGGCTGGGACCATGGCTGTAGGCTAGAAGCTGCAAAAAGAGAGTTTGATACAGGACTGAGAAGAAGAGAAATGGGCATCAGTACAGTTGTGGGAGTGCCAGGGAGAGAACAAATCAAATTGTATCAGCATGTGGAGGCTGGGTGATCCATAACCTGAAGAGAAAAAGAGGAAATTGGAACGTAGACACATGAAAGGGGCAGCATGAAGGGAAAAAAAACCTGATGGGCTGTGCAGGTCATGAATCCAGATGCAGGCAGACACATTAATGAAATGAAAAACAGGTGAATTTTGAATGGGGCTCTAATTCCATTTGATAATTCAGTTTTCAAAGGGGCTTCAAAGTGCCCTCAGCTTCATTGGGAACTGATCAACCCCATAGTAAGTTAAATAAAAATCAAACAGGAAGAGCAGACACTGATGGCCCGTAGCAGGAGAGCTGTCTATAGATCTTTCCTGGTGATATTTCAAAGGCAGACGGCGATTGGAACCACATTGCTGACTGCTGCCGCCATCGGTGTGCTCCAGCTAGGTGCTGCGGCAGCATCACCTCCAGCTAATGGGTTATCACCATTTTTAATCATCTTGTCGCAACTGATTCAAAAATCAGCTACAGCTTATCAGCAATAGCGAGAAACACAACAGGGGGAGGGGGAGGTTTGATGAGAAAGCCTTGGCCTCCCCTTCCATTCAAAACCATTTGCCCTGGGTTGCATCTCCCTGTGAACATCAAACTTCAATGGTTCAGGACCTAACATGATCTGCCTTTAATTTTTTTAATAGCCTGGCCTAGTGATAATTTTAATCCACAGTCAGCTGTGTCTCTGTATGAATGCTGCTGCCATTTCTGTCCGTCATTCTTATGCTCTCTTCAAGTGACCAGGGACAAATGTGCTTTTTCTTTTTAAATATATTTCTTCCCAAAGTGGAAAGTTTCAGTAGCAGATGAACCACTGCACATTCCTCATGAAAATGTTGGATTCAGCAATTTTACTTTAAGTCAAACAAGCACATTGACTTTCTCTTTGCTTATTTGGGAGTGAGGGTTCTCTCCTAAATCTCTTCCTTCCAGGTATCTGTAGGTACAAATTATGTGACAGCAGCTATGTGTTGTATCTGTTCTAGAAAATACGGTAGATCTTTTTCTGACCACATGAAACAGACAAAATCTTGATTTAATTTACCCTAGCCAATTGTTTTTTCAGGTCTACCTGATCAAATCTATTTGTCTTATTATGGGCTGATGGATAACATAGTAAATGTTTACACTTCCACCTTGTAGTAATTTCATTACAGTCAGAATGATGAGGTGTCCTGTCAACCAGCTTTATAAAAATCAGATTTTTGTCCAGATCTGCTGTAATTTTAGGATACACTGGTAAAGATTTTCCTCCCTTTCTCTTCTGTTACAGTAGCATCACTTTTTCCGTCTAAAATATAATGCCTCTAAAATATAGTGCTCAAATTTAAGGGATCAAATCTTGCATAAGAGGTCTATTTCTTGAGCCATGTTAACCAAATAAACTGAGAGAGCACTGAAACCCTCATTTACATTCATAGAGTCCATTATTTCAGGCATGATCTGATCCATTCTGACCTGAGTGTGACATCTCTATGTGGAAGACAAGAGCAGCCTTGGCCTGCCCGCCTGGGTCACCCCACATGCTGTTATCCCACAGTCCCACATGTCTGGACAGGCAGGTCCTGCCCGGAGACACCCGAGTGCTCTGATCAGGGAGACCCTGCGGTGAGGGTCCCGGGGGAGGCTTTCACATCATATCTTTACAAGAACTGGTGGAGAGGAAAAGCAGACAAGCCAACTAGTTATCCCTTGGTATTCATGAAGTACAGTGCTTTCCAATAAGATTTTTGTTACTCAGGTCTTAGCAAAGGCTGTCTCGATGCTGAATTTGTGACACTGGCAGCCCATTCATAAGAGTGATATTGGCTACAGAAAAAGCTGTTACTATAGAAAGCACAGGTTAACTCTAAATACACCAAAATACATACAGATTCCAGGTCTCCATGATGAAACTGCTGTAGTTTAATAAATGGGGACCCCAGGTCCTGACTTGTAGGCCATTGCTCGACTCCCAGTTTGGCCAGTTACGACTTCTGGAGAATTACAGTACGTCTTCCAACCATGGCCTGCTTGGCTCCCACAATGTATATTTACAGAATGCCCAGAGAAGCTGTGGATGCCCCATCCCTGGAAGTGTTCAAGGCCAGGCTGGATGGGGCTTTGAGCAACCTGGTCTAGTGGGAGGTGTCCCTGCCCATGGCAGGGGGGTTGGAACTTGATGATTTTTAAAGTCCCTTTCAACCTGAACCTTTCTATGATTTTATGATTCTATGAGAATGTGGATTGCTAGGACACCAGTCTCAGCTGGAGCCTTCAACAGCAAAAGATGCGTAGATTTAACACAAGTTTAAAGTGTGCAACAGCACAGCTTCTCTTTGTCTTTGTTGGTAGGTTCCTCTTGCTCAGATTTGATGTGACATTTCTTTTTTCTCAAGAGAATATGGACCTGCTGATAGTAGGCTTTTCAGCATGATACAAATAACAGTACCCCTAAAAAATAAACCTTTGCCTCAGCTGCCGTGAAAGACTTCTACACGTTGGTTTGTACATAACCATGAAGTTCTCTGTACCAACAGGTTTTCAAGCCGGCCATCTGACCTAGTGTTTGCCAAATGTAGGAAGAATAGTAAGAGATGCTTTTTTTTTTTTTTTTTAAAGTCCAGGCAAACATACCGCTGAAAGGTTATAACCCTTCTTCTTTGAACTCTTTTCCTTTTCTAATTGTTGCTCCACTGGGACCCAGCTGAAAATGAGTTTAAATGCTAAATTGAGTTTAAAACTACAAGTCACAGACTCCTCTGGAAACTGGACACCATGAATAAATAGAAACATTAAATCAACTTGTTTTTTTAAGGTTTCTACAGTCATACCAAGTGGTTGGGGAGTCCAGGAAATTGCTCCTGAAGTGAATCAGGTGTATTGTGTGGAATCTTTCATTTAAGGCTTTTTTCATTTCCTTTTTATTTATTTTTATTTGAAACCTATAAAGGCCTGCCTAAAAAAAGTTAAGAGGATTCACATTTGGAGTTAAATTTATAGTTAAGCCTCTATATAGAAGAAAGTTCCACCCAGCTCAAGAGTTTACACAGCCTCTAAGTTGGATGTGGTAGCCACATTCATTACTTATGTGGTTGAAATGAATGGTAATTAAAAGCAAATGATTGCTGGATATGTTAGGAATGCCAAAGCCACATGATCAGGACTTTAAACAAATAGAATTGGACCTTCTCCAGATTCCTGCAGCGATTTCACCACAGGATGGTAAATCAAAAGGGCTGTCCAAAAACCAGACAGCTTTATGCTGAGCTACAAATCTGAATAAATTCACAGATTACTGTGTCTCAAGTGTTCATATAAAATCAGGGAGCTTTTAAAAATATATATGTCATCTCTTAAGTCTTTATGAATTCTCTTAGATAAGAGCATACCTTAAACAAATTCCTCCTGTAAAATACATGGAAGTTCTTTGAGTGTAGCTGATGAATAGGTCACTGTTTAGGTTTATTTTAGCAGTCCTCTAGCCTTGCTCAAGATATCAATTAAGACTTGCTGATGAACAGGGTTGAACATCTTTGATGTCTCTTGGTGTTGTAAGTTTATCAAGGGATTCAGGCTATTGCACATGCAGCTTCTTTTGCCAGCAGGAGAGAGCACACAGTTGGAAAGGCCAGGATGGGGGAACTGCTTGGCCATCATTACGCCTATTATACAAATATTCCCAATTAGGACAACACCAAGGAGCGTGGCTGATTGGTCATAAAATTACACCTTATTTATGAATGCTTACAGGGACTTGTAGTGTGAAGGAAGGCTTGAATGCAGTATTTGTTCACTATGTAGAAGGACAGAAGATGTTTTTGGAGGTATCTGCTCTAAAACTACAGGAAATACGCAACACCAGGAGACTTACTTCACATGTAATTGCCTCAGCAATAGTGCTTTGTAAACAAAGAACTCCTCATGGCATTTTAGCATCTGGCAGAGTAATGGGAAAGATCAGAGCAGGGCTGTGACCAGTCATTCTAGTTAGACTGTTATTTAGGAGTAGGGCTGGAGTGGTCTGGAATATCACAAGAAGCCTAAAATGTGCTAGGATAACCTTTCTTCTGCCTTTGCCATACTCAAACATTGGCTGGCCACCCACTTTCAGTAAGTTATTTTCCCTTGAAAAAGCAATTCCAATGGATCGATTCTCTATTACAGGTTTATCTGCCGCTGGGAGCTGACTTCCAGCAGCAGCTGGCATTTGCAGCTAATACAGATTCAACATATGCAGACTGGTGCTTGGGCTTTGCTTTAGCCAGACAGTGAAAGAACAAAGCGCAGAATTTTTTTTTTAGGCCTTTGAAAATTTGGGTCTTTGTCTCTTTAAAACTCAGTGACTTCATCTGTAGAGGAATGCTATGTACTTGAGGAGCTCCCAGGGAAATGCGAGGATAAGTTAACAAATAGATGTTAAACATGTGAAGAGCCTCAGAGAAATATGCAAAACATTATCTCAACCAAAAAGTGTAATTTTGGAGGACAAAACTCCTTTGTTTGCCAGAGTAGTGCCACTAGACTTCCAGACTAAGCCAACACTTGAGGGGTTTCTTTTCTTCCTTATTACTTGCAGAAGATTCTTGGTTAGGGAAATTATGAGGGGAGCGAAGAAAGAACAGCCAGAAGAATGTTCAAATAGGTTAATTCCAGGTTTATGAACAATAACAGTGCGCGCGATGCCCCACAGAGATAAGAGAAGCAAACAGCTTCTAGCTGAGGCTGGTCCTTGCCAGGCTCAGCAGCGCTCTTGGCTGTGGCCTTGCAGAAGAGTCCTCCTTTGAAGGTGCCGCTCTGCGCTTACCGCCTGCACCACCATTTGTGCTAGGCGAGAGCTGGAGCAGAAGGTTGCTGTTCACTCCCTCTGTGAACCTTCAGAAGCTCAGCATCGCTTTTAAAGCCCTGTTCATCTTTGTTGACTTGACTATGGCTATCTGTTCTGCAACTGCAGTAGAAGCCTGCCCCGACACAAATGCAGTACTGCAAATTAAAATCTACTATTTAGCCTAGCAAAATACAGCAGGGGCCTTCAGATCAACTCAACATACACATCTGAACTACTGACACCTTTCTCGTTGTTGGGAGTCCAACCACAGTTGCTTCGTCTTTTGTAAGAGGGAAGGGAGGACTCGCTGGTAATATTGCTACATGGTTCAGAGTGCTATATAGGTTGCTTTTTAAAGGCATAATAAACATGTAATGCAGCTTTATTTTTGAATACTCTGTTTCTGAAGATGGACATTCAAGCTGTCCCTTCGGGTTTCCCAGGATTTTTTTTTTTTTATTGATACTTCCCAGAATATTCACATCACCATAAATTAGTATCATTTTAATGGAATAGATGACATGCAAGCACATTCATCTGAGAAAAAGGCTGGATTTCTCTTTGTTCTTGTCTTTTGCCCAGGCTCAAGTAGTTTATATCAGAAAAGAACAACAAGAAGACTTTCGCATTTCATGTCGGTTGTGTTTATTTCAGTTTTATGCAGAGTTGTGCAACAGAATTGACATCATAGATCAGACAGTTGTGTAATGGTAGTGCCTTCAGATTCCTTCGCTATCTTTCCCTTCATGGGAGCAGTTAATAAAAACTGTTCCTCAATATCTTAAAATATATGATACATGTTTGCAGATAAATCTGAACATATCTCCACCCTCCTTCCTGCTTGCAGCTCCTCTGTTCCCCACCAAAGGAAATCCCAAACTGACAACCCTGCAAAGGAGTTACCACTCTCTCCAGCATTTCACTTGCTTCAACATTTTTAATTAAAGTTTTAAATCTTTGTTATCCTTCATTCCCTTTGGCATGCTGAATTATAACTGTGTCAACCACGCTTGTCAACTCCCCAGAGCCAGGCTAATGCACATTAGCCAACTCAGCTTCATATGAGGTCATGGAAAGCCTGCAAATTATCACTTTTTGTGGTGGAGAGAGATTGTAGCCATTTGTTAAAGCGTTGTCTTGGTCTGCAGTTATCTAGAGCGGTGGAGGAGCAGAGCTTGATACTGTACTGAGCAGTTCATAAAAGCGTCCTTTCTGTGGACTCGGCTCCTTGGCACTGTGAGGCAAAGCCATCCAACTTTTTTTGTTGAGTTGGAAGCATTTCCTTGAATCAACGTTCTCCCGGGGGTTTCTATTTCTACTCATCCTAGGAGCACTCAGTTACTGGCACTAAAACCTGGCACCTGCTTTTCTCAGGTGCTGAGGTTTAAAGCATCCTGACCGGGCATGCCTTGTTCCAGTCCCATCTAGCCCTGCCCGTGACACATGGTATTTGGGTGGGTGTGAGAGGTCATTGCTAAGTGTGGCTTTTCTTTCCCCTCTTCTTCAGTGCTTTCCCTCATGGTAATACATAGCAGGGGTTTCCTACCCCAGCTTTTGTGACTGTTGGACCCTGCAAGATTCAGGGCCACTGGTTAGGTCTGTACTGCATGTGTGGTTCAAGCCTGAGCCTGTGCTTCAGGAAACCTGGTACCTGGTCCTTCGCCACACATCTCCCTGCAATGAGGATATGCTGGGTGCAACATGCCGGACCCAGCCGATGCTACGTGCCCCATCCGGTGATATTGTATAGCCAATGTCAGACAACCTGGCCGCAGGATCCACCCAAAAAGGGAAACCCCCAATGCAAGAGCAACACGGCCTTGTGAACAACCAGAGCCTGGGCTGCCTTGTGTGGGCTCTGCAGCTTGGTCAAGAGCGTCTTGTCTTGAATGTCCATCTTCAGAAACAGAGTATTCAAAAATAAAGCTGCATTACATGTTTATTATGCCTTTAAAAAGCAACCTATATAGCACTCTGAACCATGTAGCAATATGACCAGGTCTAGCAACCTGGTCTAGTGGGAGGTGTCCCTGCCCATGGCAGGGGTTTGGAACTCTATGGTCTTTAAGGTCCCTTCCAACCTGAACCGTTTTATGATCTTCCCCACCGATGGGAGGGTGCAGAAGGGAGCCAAGGTGGGTGCTGGGGCTTTTGTTAGCCCTTGCTTCTCCTGATGCTGTATAGGTGCAACCCATTCTCCTTTTCCAACCATGAATGAGACCTGCTTCTTGCCACGCACTGGTAACCAGTGCAAATTAGGGCTGGACAAAGGTGGTTTTGTATCAGCTGAGAACCTGGCTCTTCCAAACAAGCTTCCCATGCTACAGCCACCAGCACAGACATGGAGGGCTCAGACAGCAGAAGCAGAGCATTGTAGAAATATTTTTAATGTCAGTACATAAGGCAGGATATTGCTACAGAAATTTGAAATAAGTGACTGGCGTGGGGTCATTGTAACTAAGCAGAGCAGTGGTGGCAGCAGCCCTTGAAGAGAGACCAGGCCCAGCTAGCAATGGTGTGGGGGACAAGGAGGGAAGGGTGTACTTAAGGGTAGCCACATTGAATATATAGGTTTGAATAAAAAGTGGGAGTTAAAAGTGAGCCCCGAAGGAGATGTTACCAAAAGAAGCCACTGCTCTGCCAAGGGTTTGGGGCTGGGTTTTAGTTTGACACTGGCGTTGCTGGGAGGGAAGAGGAGAGCAAGGAGGATTGCACAGCCACAGAGGTGGCACAGCCGATTGCAAAGAGTCTGTGCTTTTCAGTCTTGCTGAGGCAGAGGTGATGCTTGAATGTGTTAACCAGATTATGGTATGGGAAGGATGTGTCCACTGTGCAGTGGCTCCAGATAAAAAGAGAAGGAGAGGTGATTTCCCAAATTACTTTGGGAAACTGCTGTGTAATTTCATGCTAGTTTAAAGACCTTGCAGGTGTAAAACTGCTACTGAGGAAGCTAATTGGGTTCACCGCTTCTCTGAATTGTCCACTGCTTTTCCTTAGCCCAGGTCAGCTCTGAAGAGCAGTAGACCCACGTCTGCCCCAACACCTGGCATCCTGTAGAAGGAGTTACCACATTTTTGGGTAGTTTAGGAGCTTACTACACGTTGCTACCTTCTATGCTATTATCTTCTTAATGTGTCTGATCTGGTAAAATACCAACTATTTGCAACTATAAAAGATGACAGAGAGAGCTTGTCAGAAAATGGTCAAAATTCCCTATTAAAAATACTGAAAAAGCCTGTAGAACTAGTTTTCTCATTTTTGGAAATGAAACATTAGCTATTCTGTGAAAAATTGAATACCAGAAAGCAAAATTTTGCTTTATATCGCTTTTTCTCCTGACTTAGTATATTCAAAGACATATTTTTCCATGCCCTTTTTTAAAATAAGGATCTAGTGAAAAGTATCAAATACATTTTTCAATCTGTTCTGCTAAGAATGTAATTAATCTCTCAGACTCTAAGTGGTCCGAGCAACGAGTCTTTCTTTAAAAAACAGTAAGTTACAGTTAAGATAATCTTAATTTTCCATTATGTAAATAGCCAAATATCAGAATAGTCATCCATTCTAATTCTACAGGAAAAAGGTTGAGTTACAATTTGAGTTGTTTCTGACAAATAGTGTTTTAAAATTTTTGGATTGCACCTACAGACACATTTTCAAGATATAAGGAATAAATAGATAGATTGGGGAGAGAGTAAATATGTTTCAACAAGGTGTTTAGTTGAAAATAAGTATATTTTCAGCCTTCTCTTTACTATTAGTGCTTGTTTGTTTTGTCCCTAAAGACAACTTGCAGTACATCCCACAGGTCCTCTCCTTGATATTAAGCATTGATTTCAGCTTCTGCTTGAACCATAAGGAAAGGGTTAATTTTCTGTACGTTTTTAAAAGAGTTTGGTCCATAGATGTCTTATTCTGGAACAACAGCATCAAATGCAAAGGTGTTCAAAGAAAACTAGAACACCTTCCAAAAAGATCTTTCTACATGTTATTCAAAGCTCACTTCACCATTGCTCAGAGCATCCCAGTTGCGTGATAGTTTTTTGGCCTGGGCCGTAAAAACCACTATGAATTGATTAGAGGCAAATTAGTCCTAAGCAGCCATAGAATCCCGTAGAACTTAGAAAATTAAACTATGCTGAGAAGGTTTATGTTTCTGACTATCCACAGCAATTGGGAAGAAGATCAAGGAACCTCATCCTTGTTTGCTTTTCTTATTAAGAAACCTCCCTGCTTGGCTTCCAGAGCTCTCTGGCCCTCTTACCGCTTCAGCTGAGGCAGCAGGAGGGAGGGATAAGGAAACATGTTGGTGGAAATTTTCAGATCACAAATTATTTTCTCCCCGAGTACAAGAACTGAGTTTCCAGCCAGAAATTCAGGCTTATTTCAGCCCACATGGCCTCATGGATTAATTCAGAAACTGGCTTTAAAAAAACACACAGGAGCGTGAGGAGTTGGGGCACCATGGATTTGGCATTGCAGAGCTGCAAGGAGGCACCCTTCCCCACATCTTGACGGGAAGGGATCTTCCAGTCATTGGGCAGCAGCTGTTTCAGAGCCTGGTCCTTTTAGCAAGATCCCACTATTAAAACTAGTACATTGTACACCTAAGATAATCAAAACATAGAACAGATGTTCATCCACATAGAACAGATGTTCATCCTGTCCGCTGATCATTTTATAGCTTTTTAGTTTATGTCATGCCGAAATGAGCTTTTTATTAGAGAGTACTTAATTGTGTTTGGACTCGAATGTCTTCTACCTCTGTTCCCTATTTTCTTTCAATGTCTGTTTTTAGAAAATAATCTTTCCCTGACACACATGGAAAGGGGAGATTTGCAAAGCCTCAGCTAGTGTAATTAAGGGCCAAGAGCAGCTGACCTGAAAAAGCAACAGCGAAAAACACAGTCAATTGTTAAACATAAATTACTCCATAATTAAGTACAATCGCCTCACATTAAAACTAGATATCTCTCTCATCCATTACTTGGACAAAAACTGTACTGAGGGAGTTTACATGTGGCATTTTCTTCCACTAAGAAGTTAATAACTCTTTGAAGATAGTATCACAGCAAAGAAGGTTTAAATAGGCTTAGATTCAAGGACTGGTCCCAGGGAAGCGATGCATTCAGGGTGCATCCGTGTGAGGTACCTGAGCCAGCCTGTGACAGGGATACTTCTGCTTCCCTCCTCACTGCACCAACCTCTCCCTGTCCCACTCCCTGTTTGTTCCAAAAAAGTGCCCGGTCACCTCAACCCCTTCACCTGGGCGCATCATCAGTAACTAGAAGGCAGGCAGGGTGGACATTTCTTAGAAGTGCAACTGGCCAGACCTTCAGAGCTGATGCAAAGCTTTTGGAGTTAGAAGGGCTGCACAGAGTTACGGCAGTTCAAGATATGGTCCACAGAGTTCAAAGAGCCAGATGAGCTACAGACAAGTGTTTACACTGCTAAACTTCACTTTGATTTCTGTGAGTTAACCTGGACCTTCCTTGAGTTTGCCCAGGGAGTCACCTCCACTCACAGTCTAATGAGAGCCTGCATAGTTGCACTGCATGAGATTAATAAATTTTGGGAAGTAGCTCCTCCTTGTGCCTCAAGACAGGTACCCACACCTGATAAGGAGAAAGGGGCTGCTTGTAGTTACGATTTTTTTCCATCATGGACCTTCTTCTACCTACTCTGCTGCTGGCCACATCCCAGGAACCAAGCAGCCACAGATGTGACCAGGCTGTACCATCTACACTGCCAGTATGATGGAGAAGACATCAGACAATGATAATACTCCCTGCCCAGCATCAGAGCCTTGACTTATAATACCCATAATTTTTAATGTCATAGAGGAGAGAAGAAACTTAAAATCAGTGCTAGAAAGATGTGAAAAAGAACATTAATGCTTGATAGTCCTTCCTGGTCAAAAAAGTAAAAAATATTATTGCTGAAAATAAGATTGATTCCAGATCTCCTTCTTGTCCATTCACTAGACCTGAGAAACAACAGAGGAATCCCACAGCCAGCCAAGCGTGACCAAGACAAGAGGCTGGCTTTCTTTTGTTTTTCTTCAGATTTTGAACAAGGGAAACAGAAACCACTGGTTCCCAGGTTAAATTGCCTTGTCTCACAAACTGGTTGTGGAGGACAGGCTCCTGAGAGGGAAACGTGAATATAAACCAAACCATCCTGGCTGGCCCATGCTGCTTTGCCAGGGTCTCCTCTGGGAAATCATAAGAGGTTTCAACTTCACTTCAATAGAAAAGGGACTGTAGCAGAAATTGTCTCCTACTATTGACCACTTCATCTTATACAAGCTATGTTTAGTTTTATAACACTGTCTTTGCTTTCATGCTTTAGTTTATGTGAGTGAGACAGTCAAAGCAATAAAGTTATTGTAATCAGTGCGGTTTATTAGCACTTAAAAGAATTAGTGACGCCAGTCTGCCCCACAGTGGGACAGCCACACTGGAGAAACGAGTGCTTGATAGACACCAGCATCTTCCACAGAGCAACCCCTCGGCCTGGATCACTGCAGGTGTCCGTGCAAGGCAGCAGCATCATCTTTTGGATATTGATATCTAAGAAGACAAAGTGCTATTTCTATTACATTTCAACAATGTTT
The DNA here is from genome assembly GCA_002844005.1 of Limosa lapponica baueri. NCBI lineage: Eukaryota > Metazoa > Chordata > Aves > Charadriiformes > Scolopacidae > Limosa > Limosa lapponica. The sequence goes on along the minus strand of KZ505666.1, from coordinate 1,053,253 downwards.
GTTTCTTTGGTGCTTTGGTTGGCAGTGAATTGAATTGCTCACCTCATCCAACAGTTTTCTTGCAGTACCAGCAGCACTGCCTGGGACATGGCAGACGCTCAGCATCTGCCATCCCCATTCACAGCTGGAGCTCAAGAAAAATGAGGCAGCTCTGCTACTGCCCAAGGCCTGCCAAGGCAGTCTCCACCTTTCCCCAGCATCAACTTGTTTCCTAGCCATTTATGTCATCTGCCCCCTAGCAATCCTGAGCTGCAAACCACCCAGTAAACCAGACCACTTTCCAGAGAAAATGACTGATGTTCTCTGAAGAGAGCTAGGGATTCAACAGACCAGTTTCATAAGTCCCAAACAAGCTTGCAGATGAAATCTGCTGAGATATTATTGCAGGAAAGATGAAGGTGGACACTGGGTTTCTGTCAGATTGTATTTGACGGTTCATTCCAGGAATAGAGCTACACACATTTTTAATAGTAATTATTTTATTTTTAATCATATCCAGGTCTCTGAAATTTGTCTGCTTTCTGACAGCTCGGTGTTGACATTTAGCCTCCTACCAGTCTGCTCCCAAACAGAAGAGCTGTAATTGTTTGTGTTTCTATGAAGTAAGGTTAAGTCACGCAGGAAGGTCACACAAGAAATCTAGAGCAAAATAGGAAACGTAACTGGGTCTTGGTTCCTCTCTTGACCATCAGAAAATCCAAACTGAAACTTGCCATTTCAGAAAACGGCTCCGTTTCACAGTCCTCATGTGTTGTATGTGCTTTCAGTGTTCAGGAGAACTGGATGTTTTACACCAGCCTCTGCTGCCAGTTACTATTGCACAAATCTGTGCTAACTTCACCAGTTGCAAGTAAATTACTCAATTAAACGCTCTTTGTATTTTCACTAAGATACTAATTGCCCTTGGACCTGCTTGCAGAATTTAGCTGAAAAATGTATCTCAAAATTAGTTAACAAGCTCCACAGTGGGAAAGAACAGCATTCATTTTAATAGCATACTCGCACGTGGTTCCCAGAAGACCATGTGTTTTAGGGTGGAAGGACCTCTGGAGGCCACCAAGTCCAACCTCCTTCCTCTTCAAAGTGGGACTGTTAGCCAACACTGGTTCAGATCAACCTGAGCTACATCATTTATAGTTACTTTGCACATAGACCATTGTTCTCCATCCCAGGGATGTAGAACAGCAGACTTTTCATTGACTTTTGGCCTCTCATCTGGTCTGGAGTGGGGACAAATATAAACCCTGTTTAATATGCGTAAAAGGGATATATTGTGAGAGCTGTATGTTGATTCTTTGAAGCAGTTTTATTATCAGAGAAACTCAGGGCACTAATGAAGAGTGGGGAAATGCTGCCCCGAAAGCGTGCCATGAGCTGACGGCAGTGAATGGAGAAATGCTGACTCCATAGCAGCTTACATGGACTTTAAATTATGAGACATGAGTATGAGCATTTACATTACGGAGGGAGCTCAGAGAGATCTCAGAAAAGAGGGCTGGAAAGGGGTGCAAAGAGGAAGTATTTGTATAAATCTCTCTCCCCGATGGCTGCGTAGGGAGCTTCAGCTCTTAACTCGGTGCACTCTGAATTGCACCTCAGGAAAACACCTCACAGCCCCAACAAGGTGGATGTGAGTAACCCCCCCACCCAGCACGTCCCCCTCTCTCCAGGAGGGATTGAGTGGCCTTGAAAGATGAAGGCACAAGCTGTCTGTGTGGTCTTTGCCTTTCACTCTTGAGTATAAGCCTGCTTACAGCTCCCAGCGCTGCCCCTCTGCATGTCACCAGCCAACTAGAAAGCCTCTACCATCAGGTCCTGAGATGTGAACAAATAGCACATCACCAACCCCAAACAGCAACAGAAAAATGGAAAACACTGCTTTTATCTTGTGGGGTGGCATTTATTCTTCTTGATCTAATTACTTGTCATCAATGTAGTGAGCTAAAACACTAGTTTCATAATCCTTTATTGGTCCATAAAATTTACTTCAAGGTTTAGCAGAGCAGAGACAAATGCTAACGCTGCTTTCTGTCTTGCCATTGAAAAAATGCAAAATAGGGTTTGAAAAGAGAATAGCTAGGCCAAACTCTTTTGCCAACACGAGAAATCCTTGCAGAGGCAGAAACAGTTAGCCTTAGGAACAACATACAGGTCTCTGTAGTTTCAGTCTCTGATGTCAGGGGGGTGATAGCCTCAGCGTGAAGTTCTCTCCCCTCCTGCCACTGACTCGGAGCCTGCATACCCCTTGTAAGACACCCTCGGGGCTCAAGGACGGGGCTGGGGGTACCTGGCTGCTTGAGGCTGGTGCTTGGCTCACAGCAGTGAGCTGCCGTGGAGCCCAGCAGGCACCAGGGACCCCCTTCCACCTGGAGAGAGGCATAAAGTTTTCACCCTGTCCTGCACCAGCAGGCCATGTCATACACTTCACAACCTTGCATTAGGGCTCAGAAAAGCTGAAAAAGTGTAAAATCACTGGTTACTGTTCTCCCAGGCTGCTACCCAACTGAAAAATGTGCTTAGGACACCCATGCCCATCTATGGTACCCAAAGTTAACAACTAAAAGGAAGACAGATGCAAAATAAGAGCTCAGCAAATTTCTAACACAAGAGTTGCCAAGTCCCTAGTATTTTTTTTTACCATAGTAAATTACCATCTGCCAGCTTCTTGTATGATTTGAAGGATAAAGTCAGCCTTTCCTAGATCCAATAAAAAGCTGAACTAAAATGTTAATTTCAGAGAAATGCAGATGAGAGAATTAATCTAACTCTGCTCCTGCTGTGCAGTCTTATACATACAAAATCGAATGGTGCCATATTTCAGGTGCTTTGAAGGGTGAGACTCTGCAGGAGAACATTAAAAAGATAAGAAATAACAACATTTTCCTTAAAATGTTGAGCTGGTGTCACTTCAACATGAAACGGATGACCTGATTCATCGCCCTCTGTCACAGATAATGCCTCACAAGGCTTTCTCTCTGCTTAATTTCAGAATCACGACCGCACGTGCATCGCGTGCAGAATCATCTACCGGTCGGACGAGCACCATCCTCCCATCTTACCCCCCAAGGCAGATCTGACTATAGGGCTACACGGAGAGTGGGTGAGCCAGCGGTGCGAGGTGCGGCCAGAGGTCCTCTTCCTCACTCGGCACTTCATCTTCCACGACAACAACAACACCTGGGAAGGTCACTACTACCACTACTCGGACCCCATCTGCAAGCACCCCACCTTCACCATCTACGCCAAGGGACGCTACAGCCGGGGAGTGCACTCGTCCAAAGTGATGGGCGGCACGGAGTTTGTGTTCAAAGGTAGAGTGGCTCACTGCACTGGGGGCGGAGGCGGTCACGTAGTTACGGACCAGAGCAGGGTTCGCTCACAACGATTTGGCTGCTGATGATTTCATTCTGTCGTTTTCAGGGGTTAGTCATTTCTTGGGAAGTTCACAGGCGTTGTGTGAATGCCCAGCCAAACTATACAGCTGCACAGCATTTCACACCACTGAAGCAATACTCATTTGAGGCAGGGATCTTTTAAGTATAGCACAAGAAAATAAGATTTCACATTGGAGTCCAGTGGCCAGACTTCAAGTATCTAAGCAAAGTGCCTTAGATTAGATCTGTGTCCTAGGGCTCCTTCAGCAGAGAGAAAAAAGCACCTTCAGAAGGCATTTCAGGTCAGAAGTGCTATAAATTATCTTCTGTTGAAGACAGATGTAGCAGCATGTGTCTTTTCATTAGCTTCCAAGGGTCCCTAGAGCAAGTAAGGATGTCTCTAAAGACAGTTCTGATTAATCCCACCGCAGTGAAGACTAGATGTATCTAACCAAAACCTCTCGAGTACTTTGGGAAGCAATGCTCAGTGGTGACGCCACCCGAGTCCCTGTGGCTGAGAAGCCTTCCTGTGCAAACAGCCCCGTAGCACCCCACTTAGAAAGAGCTCAGTGGCTTTAACCACTCACACAAACAGACATCTCCAAAACATGACGTCCTGCCATGGCGCCAGCCCCAGCGGAGCCTCTGGAAGCCCCAAGCACTCTGTGGGCTCTTATTTCAGTTTCCATGTGAGAAGTATATAGCTTCTTGTATGGCTCCAATTTAGGAAGGCATCTAACTATAAGAAATAATTTACTAATCTGGGATTTTCATAAGAGGCAGGAGATACCCTTGCCCCTCAGAGCTTTTGTTCTTTACAGCTGCATGCAGCATGTCCCAGCAGAGCTCCTGGGGTGAAATCCAGTTTTTGCTTAATTTCTGGTTTATGGTATGCCAACTTCACTGGAAACATTCAAGGTCAGGTTGGATGTTGCCCCTGATGGGGCTCTAAGCAACCTGATCTAGTTGAAGATGTCCCTGCTCATTGCAGGGGGGTTGGAAGTAGATGACCTTTAAAGGTCTCTTCCAACCAAAACTATTCTATGATTCTGTAACTTAAGTCAAAGATCAAGGTCACTCATTTGGTTTTGGTAAAACTTGTAGGTTCACTTTCTATAGATTACCTTTTACACCAGCTAGAACAAATAATGTGAATGTAGAGCCACTGAATCGAGTATCTGTTTATAAAAGTTGAGAAGAAATTCTTACTATGAAAAGACATATACATTGTTAATGACCTGCAAGAGTATTTGGGAATTTGGTGTGTCATGAGGGCTGGTTATTTGCTTGTTTTGGTCAGCATTGATCTATGCAGAGCCCCTTTTCTTGATATACAATGTCAAACACATACCAGGAAAAATCTCTATTCAGCTTCCATAGACTCATTCAATTTGGCTTTTCCCAACTTTTTAAACTCAGCTGAAAAAAAAAACTTTATGTGCCTTAGGCTCCTTTGAAATACAGGCAACTTGGAATTGAAGAAACTGCAGTGTTTCTACATTTGATACTGCAAGCTGCAGTCACTGTTTAGATACAAGAAAAAGCATCTTTCTCTGGTTCAGCAATACTTTATAATTCATGCAAAAAAGGAAAGGTAATATAGGAAGATAGTGCAGCTATGGCACTTCAGAAATTTTTCAGTTGGAACTAATTATTCATTAGCTTTACAGTGTAGTGTGCTAAAAAAATGATGAAAAATACATTGTAAATAGTCCTTATGGTTTAAATGGATGGTAGTAAAACACAACTGCAGTTTTATTGTTTCCTCTTTTACCTATCTCCTAATATAACCAACTTGGCTTTATCTGTAAAGGATTGTCTGGAATTTGTGAAAAGCTCTGCTTAATCTCTGACTGAGATATGTGGCCATCAGGTTTTCTTCAACTGAGTTTGTGTGTGTGTGTTCTGTGCGAGAAGTAATTACATCAAAGACGTAAAATGATGCAAATACATTTGCTGGCCACATCTGCAATATAAAAAATTGACTCAAGAATGAACAAGGAAAGACAATTCTGATTTGACAGGTACACCCCAATCCACATGTTGTCTTTGCTTTTGTTTTTGTCCCTCTGCTAATTACTTCTCCTCTCTTCCTCTCTGGCAGTGAATCACATGAAGGTTACTCCCATGGATATATCCACAGCCTCTCTCCTCAACGTCTTCAATGGGAACGAGTGCGGAGCACAGGGGTCCTGGCAAGTTGGGGTTCAGCAAGACGTCACCCACACGAACGGCTGCATCGCGCTCGGCATCCGCCTACCTCACACCGAGTACGAAATCTTCAAAATGGAGCAGGATGCCCGGGGCAGGTACTTGCTGTACAACGGCCAGAGACCAAGTGATGGGTCCAGCCCTGACCGACCAGAGAAGAGAGCCACTTCCTACCAGATGCCTTTAATTCAGTGCGCTTCATCCGTACCCAGATCTGAAGAGTCACCAGAGGAGAATAAAATAAGGCTGTATAGCAGCAGGGCACCGGAAAAATATCCCAGCGCCCCAGCTCTTGCTTTGGTGTTGTTTATTTGTACTGTGTCATATTGGGACATTCTCAGCTAGAAGTGAAAAAAACTTATTTTTCATGACTACAAAGCCAGGATTCCACCAGACTGGGGGTTGTTTTTCTTCTGAAAGAAAGGGACATTTATTTTCTTGATGCACTTGAATGCCTGAGAACTGTTGTTCTTTTCCTTACTTCCCCCCCTCCTCCTCGAGTCCCAAACGGCACTCTTTTGATGTTTGTGCTTTGAACTTCATCCAGTCTGATCCCTGGCCTGACATGACTGCACAAAAGTAATTGCACTTTAGGACTGCAGACTTTTGGGGGGAGGGAGGGGGTCTCCTTTTATTATTATTTTTTAACTGCTGGGGTGAACGTTATGATCCTGCTTCGGTCGTCTCTGCCATCTTACCGTTGTGGTACTCTTCTCCCCAACGCCCATTTTCTCATCAGAATTTAGCTCTGGGGAAGGGCTCGGTGTCGTGCCAGTACTGTGATAGCAGCTTCCCCCTCTGACTTCACAGCTCTGATGTAGATATGTATATAAGGAGGAAACCCACAAAGATTTATCTTGTCATTATCTCACAGCTCGTAACACAAAAAGAAACAGCAAATCAAGAGGCCTCCAGTCAGATAGTGCTAAAGGGTTGGTACTTCTAATTAAAAAATATTCCAAGTAATTTAAGCTATTTTTACAATCATTAAGTTGTAAAAATAACCAGTGATTTAATATTTTCTCATTCAAGTTGCTTAGCTATGTCATTGCTTCGAGGCCTCCCTGTGTACCTAGCGAGTAGTTACAACCAAGCCCCCTTAAAGCCAGACAGAAGCAGCGTTTTTCTGTCAGCTGCACGCAGTACAGGTAAGGTGTCGATACAAGGCTGCAGGGACTTCTTCTGTTCTCATATTCCTGAGGCCTTACATACTCCACGTGCAGTATTTGTGCCTTGGATTTTGTGTCAGCCAGGTGGGCAAAGTAAGGAAGCAAGTGGGCTGTAACATGTTCTGCAGCCCTGTTTAGCAGCATATTTTTAGTGATGTGACCTCATGTAGGAACAAGTAAAGGGTTGCAGCAGCAAGCACGCCATGGCCCCCAGGATTTCTTACAGTTCAGAGAGCCAGAAAGCAACTGGAAACAAACCCGCATCCATGGGATGGAGGGAGACCGGCCCAGTCCCACCAGAGGGAGGAGCAAGCGTTGCACAAATGCAGCCATGTCCTCCTGCCTTTTCTTCTCGCTGGACTGTCCCAACATATACAATGGTTTTACCCAGCTTGAATCAGCATCGGTCTGGGGAGAGAAGGTGGATAGGCACAGCCCTCAGAGAGCATTCTTCAACAGGAGTCTGCCCTGGAAACCCTGGGGTTTCCCTGGTGGCAAATACATCCTGGTGTGCACACTGATGTGAATCAGCACAGGCTCTGGAGGGGCAGCAGGAGAGATATTTAAGGCCAGCAAGGAGGTACAAGTTCATGGATGAACCACGCTCCCCCTGCTTTAACAGGGAGTGAACTGAGGGCACAGCTTAACCTTGCAGCGTTTGGGCTGTGGCCTTTACTGCTACACACACGTATTTTGGCTCACAGGAGGAGCAGGAACCTATGTAAGAAACAGAAGGAGTAAAGTCATAGCGTTTCTTCATCCGCATCAACAGCTTCTAGCTGCCTAGCCCAGTACTGTGTGAGAAAAAAAGCCTTTAACGTGTTATTTTCAGCATCATAGGAAAAGCATGTCTTGAATGAAGGTCTTTCAGCTTTACATAGGTGAGTCTCCGTACTATGTGCTGTAGAAAAAGCATTATTTGAAAACACAGTAATAGCATGGACCTCACTAGCAAAAATAGCAGGAAAAAGCCGTTCAAGTAGCAAATGGCTATGCTCAGGCTCCCTACCTCTTCAAAGTCCATGCCTTCCTGACAGTTTTTCCAAGCTAGTGTCGGCCTTGGATGCAAATTTCCTCAGAGTAGGAACAAAACTGCTTCATCACCTGGTTTTGAGACAGCAGGAGGAAGGGGGGAAGGAACAACCATAGACTCCCACTGCCAGGTCAGATCGCATCTTTCATGTTTTTTTCCTCAGACAGATGAAAAGTCACAGAAAACTCACTAAGAGCCAGGAACAGAGCTCAGGCTGACTCAGTAATCGCCTGAGAAAGCGTTCATTGATCCAGCTGATACCAGATCCTCCTTCAGCCTGCTGGAAGGAGCTGAAAGCCAACTCACCATGATGAATCAAGCCCTATGAACAACAGCTGCTCTGATCAGCATTTCTTGATGATTTTCTGCTCCACACAGTCAAACCTACTTGAAGAGTCAGTTTGGGATCCATTGCTGGTAGGGAGGCAACAGGAGCACGGTTTTAACTAGAGGATCAAGAAGGAGACACAATGCCTCTGAAAGAGAAGCTAGGAACCAGGATGGAGTTTGGTTTTCTCTAGCTAGACTTGAGTTTTGTATTCAGCAGGTTGACATCAGCATATCTCCAACTGAGTTCCTGAGCTATTGCCATCAAACAAGTCCCTTAAATACTAGCTTCATTTCCGACTTCTGTTTGAGAGCTAACAGCATGAGTGAATGCATGTTAGTTTTTATTTCTGAGGATGGGAATGGTGTGATGTTCCTTAGATCACACAAGACAAGCTTCTTTCACCACCACCAACTATTCCCACATTAGGTGGTGGTCCCATCTCTGGAAAAATATCAATGGCTAGAAGCTGTCAGACCCTTTTCCTTACCTATGGAAGTGCAACACACAACTCGCTCCCAGCTGAAATCTGCACATGCTTGTGATGCAGGACTGAAGCAGAGAGCAAAGGAACTGTTCCACAGCATGGTGTTCTGTACTCACCAGGGCAATGATCTACGATTTATTAGTGCTTTGTGGCTCCTCTGTAAATTGCCTGTCAGAAATATTACAACAGTTTCAAGAGAAAGACCTGCCCAGTTCTCACCTCTAAAAAGCACATTTATGTCTCAGCTGTGTTCTGAATCTCAGACTTACAAAGATCTAGGTTTTCCAAAGCTTACTGTTACACTTACATGCAAACAAGACACAATGTACAAATTGTATAAGAACTGCATATTTTTTTTCTGCCACCTAGAGATAGTTAAAAAGGAAGCACTGGAAAAAGGCCTTCATAATGCATGGCCAGAAATCTGATTTCGGGCTCCTCTAGTTTATTTGTAGTGTTGACCACAAACATAAAATTATGATCTGCATATGCTGCACCAGTTCCCTCCTTGTGCCTATATATTTTTTCTTTATTTTTCTATTAGCCAATAGAAGCTAAGTTGGACAAAGATATAAGTAAGTCTTCAGAGTGCATAGTTTATTTGCCTATCCATGTTCTCTGCAAGACTTCTCCTAGGTTACAGGCACAGAATTAGGAGCTAAGCTTGATTTTAGTTTCATCACGCACTACATTAACTGCTGCACAGCACCATATATATTTGTGACACAATATATTCCATTCATTTTATTTCTCCAACCTGACCTCATGTGCTGGCAGCCCTGGCTGCTAAAGAAATTAAGCCACAAGTGGTTTAGCAGTGGAAGACCTACAAGCTGAGTAATTTATCCCATACTGAAGCGCCGAAGTTTTGAGAAGTGAAGCAATTAATGTTGGTATCTTCAATACCTGCCAATGTTGCCATGACAGGTTGAAAATTTTTCCCTCGGCACCACTGTTATATCCTACTCAAGGAGCCACCTGATAGAAGAAATGGTTACCTGAAGGAGTTCTTGTGCAAATTGTTCTAACAGGTTCTGTTAAGAAAAAGGACAAAAGGGATCAGAAAAATCAAAAGAAGTGCTCTTACTCTGTTTCTATACCGTTTACATATTGTGCCTGCTGCCCTGGGGCAGAATGTCATTTTTATGAACAGAAGTCCGTATTTTAAGATACAATGTCTGTCTTGCTTGAGTTGGAGTGTGCTTGCTTAAAGTGCAGGATTTAAAAAAGAAAAACTTTTTATTTTTGTAAAGGTATAGAAGATATTTTTCTTCTCAACTATGTTCCAGATTAAACTGCCAGGGAAGTTTAAGCACTTGTGAAACTATTGGTTAAAATAAAAAAGCCTAACTGAAAAAACTGAGGATTTCTTTGCATCCTGTGCATGTTAGCTTTCTGTTCTGTTGACTTTCCACCAACATAGATATCTCAGAAAGCGATAGGTAAAAATCCTTGTGTTGAGCAACTTGTGCACAGAAAAGCTCATTTCTTGCTATATACAAAAGAAAACATTCTTCCTTGAGAACATGTCACTAGAAGCAGCTCTGATGGACACAGCTGGGATGATTTGTGTTTCACAGCACATCTTCAGGTTCTCTGAAGAGAAGGTGGGCTGGAAGCGGCCAGCAAGTGATGACAGTGCTGGCTTGCAATGAGAGTACGGTCAGAGCAGCTGGGTCAGGACAACGGGTGTGGTTTCAAAAGAAACCTCATGTTTTTTATAAGTGAGTTGTAAGCAAACAGAAGAGCATTACTGCTCTGTAGTCAGATCTCACTTGCTCTAGAGGCTACAACCTGGAGGGGGAGTAGGGAGGGATTAGAAATGACACTTCTCTTAAAGAGGAAGAAAAGCCTGATAGGAACTGAGAAGGGAAAGCAAGCCGCAGGAGAAGAAAAGCATCTTTCCTCAGTGCTGTGCGTTTTCACTCCTGTCTCGCTTGCACAAACAAAGAGCTGAAATTCAGTCAACATGACTTATACCACCACCATCAAAAGCTTTGGAGTTGACTAATTTCTGAGTTTTCAGAAGTGACTCAGGAGATCCCTGAAAGATGAGCTTGATTTTCAGGAAGCACGCCTTGAATTACAAGGCACTCTGAATGCAGTAGCCACAGCCTGTGAAGAAGTGGCATCCCTTCCACACAAAGCTGAATGTATGGGTGAATTCAGGCATAAATAGATCCTACATGGCATAATTTACCCACTCTTGACACAAAAGGGAAGGCGAGGTAATAACAAACAGCATCACTTATTCTGAATTTTATAGTTTCCTTGATTTTCCGTAATTTTCCCCTCTTACTACAAGCATTTGCCAAGAATTTTTTTCCTTCTAGTTTTCTCCTCTTTAGTGCAATCACTGTTTATTTTTTCAATTAATATTTGCTGCCAGCAATAAATAATAATTAGGAAATGAAGAAACAAAATTTCCACTCCACTGCTGAATCAGGCAGGAACAAACATGGCTGGGAGGAATCAAACCACGAGTACCTTCAATAGCTAAGGAAACAGCGTTGTTGGCCTGAGCAATTATTTCTCAAGCACCTTCTCCCCACCCCTTCTTCTTCACAAGTCTGCTCCAGGGTATAGGACCAGTCCATCAGATGGATTCTAGCTATGGTGCTACCAAGCCCCGAAGACAGTAATTAATTCCTACGTGTCCTTCAGTAACAGGAACTGCCCATGATCACCGCCTCAGAGCAGGCGGACACGACTCCCAACATCCCTTTCCCATGGGAACTACACTGCTCCTTGTGTGCCGCCATTTCCAAGACAGTTTATTGGAAAATGAAAGAGCAAGCTGTGCAGGGTGGTGCTGTCTTCAAATAAAGAAATGAAAAAAGTTGGGGAAAAAAAGCTTATACTTGGAGTTGTAAGGAATTAGATGTCCTAGATTAACTCTGCTGAATTCTGCAATTCCACCCACAAAAAAAGCCCCAGGCCAGACCCACGTACCTTCATCCAAGGGACAGCCACATGCATTATGAATTTCCTTAAATAAATCATAGAATAGAATCACAGAATCATAGAATGGTTTGAGTTGGAAGGGACCTTAAAGATCATCAAGTTCCAACCCCCCTGCCATGGGCAGGGACACCTAGAGCAGGTTGCTCAAAGCCCCATCCAGCCTGGCCTTAAACAAATCCCCAACTACCGGATCACATTTCTCTTAGCACCCAACAGGAGCCTGAAGACCCCCAAAGGTGATTAAAACAATATATAGACACCACCTTTACTAACTGCCCTATAAGGCATTACTGGAAATAACCGCATCTCCCAGTAAACAAAATTAATAGTTTCGTGGCCATAAGCAAGAGACGCACAAACCCCCAAATACCCAAATATATTATGGCACCAAAAAAAAAAGAGCCATAGATCTGCAGTTTTCAGCGGGAGCCCGTGACGGGGGCCGGTGGCTGGGCCGGGGCCGGCTCGGTGGGGGCGGGCTGGGAGCCGCGGAGGGGCGGGGGGACATTGCCATCTGGCGGCTGAAAACTGCCGAGCCCGAGTTCTCCTGCCAGATCTCCCCCCGGAAAAAAAAACCCCAACGCTCGTACGGTTAGAGGGGCGGGGAGACCAAATCCTGGCAAGATCTGAGGTTCGCGGTCCCCTTTATGGAGAATAATGAGCAGAAGAGCTCGCGTTAAACAGAGGCCAGGCACGCTCTCCCTTGCTTTGCTAATAGCAATTAGTTTAATGGAGCAGAGGCGTGCCAGCAAGGTAAGAGGGTGACACCATCGTCTCTCTTTCATGAGAGAAAGGGTCATCAGAGCCTGGGTAACCGGGCAAATTAACAGGAAACACCTATTGGCCTTTAAACCGGTTTCTCTATTGAGCCCATGGTTTTAGCATATAGAAAATAAAAACATACATCTTTTAAAGATATTTTACAAATCTTCCCTTGAGGATCAGACTAACACTCCAGTTCCATTCCACCTGATGCTCTCTCCTTACCAGCGGGGCACACCTTCCATGGGAGCAGTAGCGATAAAAGAAATCACAAGAACCACACTCAGAAGAAATCTGAAGTTACATTTTCAAGAGTTAAGAAAGACCAAAATGAAGCTTCGCCCCCACAGCCTTTACTGCAGCCCCTTCCGCGTGGGCCAGTGCCATACGATCAGGGCAAAAATTTTTGAACCTATACAATATGCGCTGAAGAAATCTCTTCACTCCTTAACGGGATACTGGGAAAAAGACCGTGTGGTCTAAGCTGTACCAACCACTTCTGCAGGTTTTGTTTTAAATTAATACTAGAAGGAAAATACTATTGCTAAACTCTAAAATTTGCATTGCTTCAACATGTTCCCATCTGTCCAAAAATGTACATACAAATGGTAACTGGAAAACAATTTCATATATACAGCTCTTATGCAAATGCTTTATTCATGGAATTTCCAAAATTTTTAATGAGTAGCATCACACATTCACTAAAACTGTTCTAAGAGCTACATAAACTCTCAAATACACTATATATGCTAAAGAATACTACTACATTTTGACAGACAGTCTAATTTTAAATCTTAGACTATTATTGGTTCACCCTATTATAAGAACAAGTGCTGTAGCTGCCACAATTCCAACCAGAACGAGGAGATAACTATCAATGTACAGCTACACGAAAGGGAGCGTACAGGACTTAGTGCCCGTCAGGCACGAGAGCGGGAGGGATTTCCTATAAAAATAGCTTAATTTCTTTAAATCTAAAAATGCTCTTGCTTTGACAGCTGAGATCTTTGCACTTGACAAAAGCAGTAGCAAACGTTGATTGTTTTGGATGTTGGAAATTCACCTTGTGTCAGCATCCTCCTGCTGAAGCCTCCTGTTTCTCTTTGATAGTCTCAAATTAATACTCTCAGAGGCTCAGAGTGCGTTTGAGAGGGGCTTTTGGACAAGACGGCTCCCATTTGGCAAGAACAAAAGAAGAGTTTCTGCACCCAGCCAGTCTGAAAATTAGCGGTTTTACAGCAGGAACATTTAAATGAGGAAAATGGATTTGTAGAGGTAACTGAAGCAGTTGCAAACACAGGACACAACGTAAAGTCCTATAGTAACCTGGTCCACTGTAACCACCAGTTTGCATACGGGCACCCCAGGAAGATTTATTCACAGATCAGACGTAAATATTAATGTACGCAGACGGTTTTGCATAACCCTATTATTATGCCTCCCCACAGGGCGATTCATGTCTGTGTGGCCCACCTAACGAGCCGCGCCGCTTGCCCGGAACGCCGGAGGACTCGGGTCAGGCACTGCTCCTTCCCCGCTGAGCTCAGAGCAGTAGCCCAGGAGAGCAGGAGGCCCCCGAGCCTGCGCCGCCGGTTACGTTCCTGAAAACACCCACTTTTGATTAGCTGCTTCATTTCTCTACCTCTAGTTCCACACATGCGACTTCTCATAGCTCTACAAGTGGACTCATAAAACCACAATTGGCTTATTTTTTTAAATTACTGGCCAAAGAGAAGCTTCGAGGTCAGTTACGGCTCCTCGGAAGATCAGACTCCTCCCACCCGTTTGCAATCATTAAATTTCCAGAGCGCCTGAGCAGAGCAGGCTGGAGAAGTGAGGACGCAACATGCAGTCTTCCAACTTTTAGCACTTCTCACCCCATTATTTAGCATTTTCTTCCATCACCTCCTTCCTGTCCCCAGGCGAATCAAGCTCCCGTCCCACCCCACACACCCTCCCATGAGCCCACCCCAGTGACAGCTCGAGTTTTCCCCCCCACCCCGTGCCTGCTAGCCCGCTCCCTTGTAGCACACTGGTTCCTCCCCCACATTGCCAACAAGTGCTGGGCTACTGCCAGCAGCTGCTGGGCTGCCTGCTCCATGCCCACGCTGGCAGCTCGGCCAGCAACGCCGGCGCTGACTGGTCACACAGCAGCAAGCAGGACAGGTATCTCTGCAGCCCCCACCGCGCAGGCTCCCCCCGGCTGGGAACACCCATTTAAACGCCTTTCATCCCAGCTCTAATCTTCCTGTAGCTGGAGGGGGATGGTATCTGCGAAACATCAACTTCTCTATGAAATGCGGCCTGAATTAGATTTCGAACTCACACAGGGAGAGGCAGCACAAAGACGCTGCAATCATCTAAACCTTGTCTCTTTAAAAAGTTAAGTTTTTCCACAAATACACTGACCTTCCTTTGCCATTGTAATCTGGTTCCCGTGGAGGCAGGATGAAGAGATAATTTCACCTAATCAGGAAAGCAATCTATCCTGATTTTCTTGAAGCTGGGACATGAAATGAGAGGCCCAAGGGCTAAAGTATTTCAAGGTATTACACAAGAAAGTGAAGTCTGAAAGCAGTGCCATGAAGTTGAAAGGCTGCACTGGAAATCCGAGGTGAGACATCTTGGGCATGAATACCATGAAAATCCTTCTCCTGGCGCTCTCCTGTTTACAAGGCCAGTCACCGTGTTTGTGGCTTTACATCCTGAGGTTGGATAGAAAGCCCTGCTCCTGGAGAAGGCCACAGTGGTTTCCAGCATACGTCTGGGGAGAAGGCAGCACGTACAGACCACTAACAGCTCAGCTGTCCTGGGAAGACACAGCCATCAACAAAGCCACTTCTAAAGCAGTTCATCTCGCTCTTCTCATGGAATCACAGAACCATTTAGGCTGGTTGGAAAAGACCCTTAAGATCACCAAGTCCAACCATTAACCTAACACTGCAAAGTCCACCACTAAACCGTGTCCTTAAGTGCCAGGACTTCATTATCAAAGCTGCACTCTTTAGTACCTCTGATTACAGCTCTAGAGGGCTGTCTCTCCATTTGACCCAGAGTTCAAGTTTTGCCCTCTGTAGCCTTTCCTCCCAAACCTTTCCAAAACACAGTTCTATAAACTAGACTGTCCTACGTAACGATTGAAAGCAATGCCTCTCAACCACTAACAGAGCACAATCTTTATAATTAAGAGAATTACTAGATTCTTGTTATTAATACTCCTCAAACCCGCCCTCATAGCAGCGCAGAGGCGTAGTGCAGTTCTGAAAAGCAGTAACAACAGCAAAGCGTTTGCTAATTTAGAGTGAAAACACACCAGTGGCTTTAAACTCTGTAAGAGTTTACAATTGATGGAACACCTTTGCCTGCAGTAGTCCAGTATGTTTAGGCTTAAAAAAAAAAAAAAAAATAGAAGTGCCTCCAAAAATCAGAGCATAGCAGTCTGTATCATCTGTATTTGGACTATCAAAGTAGCAATGGAAAAGTATTTTGCCGCTCCTATGGG
Source organism: Limosa lapponica baueri (assembly GCA_002844005.1). Classification (NCBI taxonomy): domain Eukaryota; kingdom Metazoa; phylum Chordata; class Aves; order Charadriiformes; family Scolopacidae; genus Limosa; species Limosa lapponica. Next base: position 1,037,423 of record KZ505666.1, on the reverse strand, counting down.
CAGAGCAACTAACATGGTAGTTGTAGGGATTTACGACTGTTTGTTTTCTTTTACTTGAAAAGTACAAACAGCACTGGCTCCACAAATGTTTTTTTTGCTACACAGACACACCTTGATGTTCTAAGACTAGAAACACAACATGCCCAAATGTTTAGCATCTTTCCTCCTGCCCCTACTGTCTTTAGAAGAAGTTCAGGCATTATAATCCCAGTGAGCACAACCCACCGTTGAACACCTCCTTAACAGCCACATTTTCTGCCTGTTTAACACCCAGCTTCAGGGACAGCCAAGGCAACAGCTGTCTATAAGAAGGCTTTACAAGCAACGTAAACCAGCATTTCGGATACCCAATTGAAAAAAAAAAAAAAAAAAAAAAGGCTAGAACAAGGACCAAGGAAGGCTTGATGAGAAATGGGATGGAGTGTGGGAACAGGGCTGTGCCTAAACCATCCCTTCCCAATCATTTCTCCCAATACTTGTGCCTCAGTTTCCCCATCTCTAAAGCCAGGACAAGCCATATTTACAAGGCAGACTGAGACACCTATAAAGATTGCTATTTAATTACTGCCCACTCTGAGAACAGCCTAGATCCTGATCACCAGTGACAATCTCTCTTCATTCACCTATGCACGTGAACCCGCACCAGCATGCGTACAAAGACAAACTTCCAAGAACATCCTGAAATAATTATTTCCAGACTACGGCATTTTTTTTTTTCCAGAATTTGGATGATAAGCAGACTAACTTAAAAAAAAACAAACCGCACAATGTTTTTTTTCCCTTACGCACAAGTTTAAAAGGTAAGACTTAATAACTTTTAGTCACCTTCCAATTAATTTTTCATTTATTTCAAGTGTCTGAGCTCAGACTGCTTAGCTACAATAGCTGTCTGTCTCACGCCTCTGTGCCTGGATACCGTAACACCCTTTAAATCTTTTTTAAAGCTAGAGGAGGGGAAGAGCGGCATTCCACCTCTGCCAGCAACACAAGTAGCTACTGTATAAACAGGGATTCAATAACCCACTGGCAGTGTTATCAACATTACATAAACTGGTACCAAGCTTTAAATAAAATGGCACTGTAACATGCTGGGCGATGCTTACACCACAATTCAGTTAAAAACAAACTGTTTCATCCCCTACAAATTATATTTCATCCAAGACCGCGTTTCTACATAGCTACTTGTCACCTAGAGGGCAAATACATAAAGGTGACACCACCATCGCTGCCTCTGCTTACGCAGCCCTATCAGAATCAGAAATTTTTCTTAAAAATATGCCACCTGCATTCAAAAAGAAAAACACAACAGACCAACTTCAATCATAGACTGGGTCACATTATTTGAGTGCCCCTGGAAAAGAGGTTCAGACAGGGAATAAAGAAATTGGTCTCATTTAATCATCATTAGTTTCAGTCCTTCCTACAGGAGCTCAAACCCTTGCAAAAACCGACTCCTGTATTGAGCCTCCCCTCTTGTCCCAACATGACAGTGTGTCACCACACAAAAGCTGCCACAGAAGCTCAAGATCAGCAAAGACAAAGCCTCTCTGGCAGCAGCGGTCAGCGCCACACACAGATGTGCCTTCCAGGAGACACCCCGCAAAGACATTCAACAGGAAGCAGTGTAGAAAACAAAAGGGTGTACTGTTATGTTCACAGCAACGCGGCCAAAAAGACAAGCTACAGAACTTCATCCCACCTGTAAACATAGGGTCACTTTGATATTATAGTAAATGTTTATTAGGGTTGCTCTCTGTGTAGCTCTCATTCCCTCTTTTGCCACAGACCGAAGCAAGCGATTGCCGTGGCAAGTCAGTTCAAGCATATATACCTACAGACACCAAACAGGAAAAAGAAAACTCTTTGTCACAACGACTATTATAAGTCTGACAAACCATCAGCATCCTCAGCGCTGCCTGGATTCAGGCACCTGCTCTTCATTTCAACCCTGAATTTTCAACCACGCCAGCTTCATGCTATTTACCAGCAGCACCTAGAGGCAGACAGTTACACTGCCTGCGAGGTGGATTAGATACATCTATTCACTATCAGAAGCCTACAGAACGCAGAGAAGAATGGAGAAGTTCCAAAATAAAAAGGACACTACCACATGTTTAATGGTTTATTAACACTTCAACTTTTAATATTTTTGAAGAAGGCCTGAAAGATAAGTTTTGCTTATTGACTTTGTCTTTTCCCCTTTGGCAAAATGTCACCTTCCACCTCCTCCCTCCACCCTCTCTCCTCCCAAGAGGATAATGAAGTTTCAAGCTAGTGTTTGGTTGCTTCTTATGTGTAAATTGGCTTCAATCATAGCAGCAGAAACATGCAAGCCTGGGCAACAGTGTTTGTCAACAGCTTTTAAAAGAATGAGCAGAAGTGCACAAATAACTTGTGCACTGATACAAACAACTTTTTTCTTAAATCAACCTCATATATACTTTTTTTTTAAGTGGCTTAAATTTGGTGCCCAGAATTACTGCAGAAGCTGTATCTTCTATTTAACTAGGCTTTTTTATCCCCCTGAACCATCATATTACCCTTTTTTAAAGTGCTATATTCATAAAAACTGTAAAATACTCCTTTGATACTGTATACTTGTTCCATCATGCCCTTTTGAGAGATCAGAAGAGCAACTTGCAATGCATATTTAACTGAAGTTATGCATTTAGCCTTACATGACTTTATGGGCATCGTTGTCTAATCGCATCACTAGGAGCAGTGGAGAGACTGTATTTCCCCATGCTTACATACACACGTAAGCAGGCAGACAAAGCAAGAAGTTCTAACCATTTCAGAACAAAGACAAACAATTTAATCCATATTACATAATTCACTGAATACAGTTGATCTCATCCAAAGTGACTCCTGAGAGCAAAATAGTTTTAGCGTTACATTTTATATACAGCTAAGAAGGGATTACTGGAAACCAAGACAGTCTCCTTATACCATTAGTAAGTACACTGGTTACGAGACCGCTGCACACTTTCACTTTGAAGACATTATTTAAACCATGACCAAGTTTTACCACCACCTATCTGTTATATATTAAAAAAGGTGTTTCAATCTGATTTTATCATTATTTTTACCTCATTTCTGCTGCCAGACATCAAAACCTGAGTCAGCTGCATTGAGCAATGGCTCCTTTTTCCACTATCAAGTCCTGAAAGTGCTAGCTACCCTTGATAATCTCCATACACTATGCTGTAAACATTTTAAGTTCTTCCAGAGGAATTTTTTTTTTCCCTTCAACACAGGAATGACTGCTCTGTCTGAAGCAAACTACATCCTGCACACTATTGCTTTCATTATTTTCCACATAATCAGTTTGGAACAGGCTATGAAAGTTTGATGTGGCAATGTTCTGTTAGAGAAAAAGAAAAAAAAAAAATCAGGAGAATTACACCATTCTGAACCAGCGGAACCAAAATAATCAAGATTTTAACATAGTTTTTCCAATCACTGGGATGGAAGGAGAGTTGAATGCAGACACTGGAACAAGTAATTGGAAACATCTGTGCTTGCATGCTTAAGTGAAACGATAAGCAGTATTTGCATTTTCTTCATCGTCTTCCTTGCACATATGCAAGAATTTATAAAAAAGTTTATCACAGAGAGCAATGACAGAACATGATGTAATTATAGTTTTCTTTTTTTTTAAAAAAGCACTAGAAATCAAAGGCAACCAAGATAACGTACATCTTCTCCAGAACATTTTTCTCAGCTACATAAGATGTGCATATACCAAGGTCTAAACACACTTAGCTGCACCACATCAAGTCAAGCTGTCCAAGAGTATACACAATTTTGCTTACAGGAGTATATCCCTTCTGCAATTTTTCAGTTCATATGTAATTCCCTGTATGGGATTATGCTTAGTCGGATGTACAGATAACGTTTTGTTCCAATACTACTGTTTGTTTTTATGACATAATCAGAGATGAGGCAAGACATAAGATTAAGTGCAGGGAAGCATTTCAGACCCCCAAAAATGCATTCTTTAGAACTTAGCTATAGATGGTTAACACAGGAAGATCTGCCAAGAGTTGCATAAAAATTATTTTCATTTTCAAAAGGTGAGCAACTGAGGCTCACTCAGCATATCAACTCTTCTGCATCATGGAATTCACTATGGGTGTCTGAATCATCCAAATTGCATTTTTGAATATCTGCTAAAACAGAATTACAAACTGAGTAAATTAGTGTATGCAAATTAAGTACCCTTATGAAATCAAATAATAATGTTGACTCCCGGAAGACACCCAGAAGATCCAAAGATGGAACAGAAGGTTGATTATTACACTCCTGCACAATCCAAGCAAATTTGTTAATATATTGAAAACATCCATGTCTGATATTTGTACCTGCTGGATATCCAAATTATTCTGTCTCAAAACAAGTTTGATAACCATCCTCTCTGTAGCTGAAAGCAGCCAGAAAACAGTTCATCTTTTTAAAGAAATGGAATGGAAACCTTTTTTTTTTTTTTTAAACCCCAAGCTTCAATTACAACAGTCTAAGCCAGAGACTTAAGCAAATAAACTTCAAAATAGCCATTTGTTACAAGTAGCAAATTACCATGAACAATGAACTTGTTAGAAATCCCTTCTAAAAGTACGACACACACAAACAGGCTACCCAGCAGAAAAATCTGTTAACAATTTTATTTCTTTTGTAATGTTAAATATTATGGGACAGGACTGTAAGGATGAAGAACTCTCAACAATGCCTCACAAGGGATAAGAAAGAAATTCTGCCATGATATTAGCAAAGTAAGGTAAGGAGAAAATTTACACAGTAAGAGGCACCATTTCCCCCAGAATACCTCTTGTCGTATTCCTGAATGAGTGGGATTAGCAATCTAATAAATCATTTTTCAAGAGGTAACAGCAACAGATAAAATTTTAAAGGATTATTAAAATAACATTTACAAGACTCTGAACAATTTTTGAATTCTTATTAAAACCACAGAAAGAAAGAACAATTCTTTATTTATGAATTTTCATAAAGGACTGACTGTGCAACTGACACCTGCTATAGATGACTTAATGTACAATTTTGTCCAGTAGCCGAACAGTTTGTCTTTTCAGATTGTGTTTTCTAACCGTGCGAGATCATTAAAGGCAAAGCCTGTTATGATGCTGTACACAAAAATGGCCACTTGGGCCATACTACCAATGAAGTGGTAGGTAAACAAATCTTTTTCTGGCCAAGAAAAAAAAAAAAAAAAAAGGAAGCTGCATTTTGCATGCTTCTCTCACTCATTCTTTCTACAAGATGAACTTCCCTAGAAAGAATCCAATGAAAATGGCTGCAATTACAACAAGAAGTGAAGGAAGAGAATTAGAGCCATTATCTCTGAGGCCCAAAGCTGTGGGTGATCCAGATTTATCCGAGTGCGCTACCTTTCTGAGCCTCAAGCCTTCATCCTGAGGGGAAAAAAAACACAGACAGGGAAAAAAAATTATGAACACATCTTCTTTACAATTGTAGAAACTGAACCCAAAGGCCAAATTTACTGGTGAACATTTAAATAAAGTTAAAAAAAAAACCCCAACATTACACCACACCAAAATCCAAAAAATGAACATAGCAAGCCATAATATTTCAAATAAGGACAGGTAATCCACTAGTCTCTTTTCATGCTCTGGTTAAGAAAGATTCTCAAAATCTTGCTAGGTACAACAAAGAATTCTGCTTTCACTTACTAAGTGTCACAATTAAAGAGCAGTAATTCTTTATTGTGAAGGAGAAACATTTGCCTTGTGCAGTGTTTCTCCAAATGTTCCAATGTCATCAGAACTACAGGTATGGAGACATCATTATTTCATGGTTCTTTAAAAGGCTACCACAGCCAATAGAATCGTCAGATACGCAAAAACAAATATATAGAAAAGCCACATGGTGATGTATTGACTAGTTACGGATAACTGAAATGGTACATAAAGGTACTGGAAAGTAGTGCTTTAACTCTTGCTTCACTAACAATTTGTGATACAGAGTGTTATCGCTTTGGATCTCCTTTACTCATTCTTAATGAATAATAATACACTTTTATTAAAAGCTACTAATTTGATACCTCTGATTTAGACTTAAAGCAACTAAGGCCACCTTAAACAGGACCATTCATTTAAGAAGAAAATTATGTAGCTTCAGTTTCTCTTCCATGACAATCACAAAGTCTCAATCACTGAGAAGTTCAAAATATACAGTATAAAAAGGACAGTAAAACTGTATTGCAAATCAATCTTGACGTTCTAACAGTTGTATTTACTTTCTGGAATACACACCTATTGTCCTAATTACAAACCAGACCTTTCAATCAAAAAGAGCAAAGCCATTTCAATATAAACATGGAAGTAGAACTTACTCTCAGGTGCCGATTTTCATCCGTCAGCTTCATAATCTCTGCTTGAAGTCTTTTGCACTCCTCCACTAGCTTCCTTGTTTCAGTATCATTAAGTGAAACACTATGTGGTTTTGGCATCGGTCCATCCTGCTTAGATGTATTCAGCACTGGGGCAGGTTTGCTTGCATCTATATCATTCTACAAATATTAAGAACGACTTGAGAATTTTACTTACCTAGAGAAAAATCATCCACAGCTTAAAACTGAAACAATCCAGCTATTAATATAGTTCAATGAAATTTATATTTACAGCAATCTGAACAAAGACTTCTGTTATCAGTTCAATTCTGATTAGCTCAAATATTAAAAAGCAAGGGAAGATTGCACTGTTTACATTTGGTACTACATGCTACTGAGACCAAAATGAATACTTTAGCTCCTTAACACTGACCCAGCAGGCATCCAAAAGATGGCATAAAATACACCAAACAGCATCTGAACTTGAGGGGAAAAAATAAAAGGAAGAAACTAATCCTGCAATAGTAAGAAACAAACCAAAGTAAAAAGAAAACAGGTTGTACCACAAGCTAATACAAAGCATATACAGCACAAATATTTTGCACTTATAGATAGCACCTCTTAGCGAAGGAAAATAAAAGTCTTGCACAAACATGGAATTTAAGTCTCACGGCATCTCTGAAGTATACATTACTAATTTTGAATACAAGAGAAAAGTCACATAAAAAGCTGTGAAAAAGCCAAAAATAAAATTAAAAAATCTAGTTCCCACAGCTCTGCTCAAAATATACAGTGATCTTCAGTAGACAATAATACAATGGATTCAACTGTATAGCCCAGGTTAACATTTGTAAAAACACAGCATTTATACGGCAATACTCTCAGAAACAGCTCAGATTCAGGCTTCTATATTCCTACTTGCTTGGCTACACAGTAGCCATAGTAAATGCATTTATATGTAGCATAGTAAATGCAGTAGCCATAATAAATGCATTTATACGTAGCATAGTAAATGCTATGTCATTTAGACCACCACCATACTGCACCTTTCATAATCAAAGTAGTCCAAGGTAAACACTAAGAATATGCAAGAACTTCTTTAGGGCCTATGCAAGTAGCAGTTATTTGGTCTACACCATCTACTTGCATTTGATATTTTTTGCAATGCAGCCATAGATAGCCTAAGAGCCAGATCCTGTTACTCCACACAGGTACTCCTAACTGAACTTAAAAGAGCAACATATTTATACCATGAGTAGACAGATTGGGATCTGTTGCTTTTTCAATTGGTTTGCTAGCTGAACTGAATTCCTTTAGTAGTGCTAAAACTTCACCAGAGACCTAAGACTTATCTGCCTGGAACAAACCTCCTCCTGCTGTGTGACCTCACTGACTGGTTCCTTCATGTCAATCTTCTGGCTATGACTGGTAGGCATCTGAAGAACTCCGTTGCTGACTGGAGTGAAATGCTTGGGTCCTGGTGTAGATATATCCTGAGGAGGCAGGCGAGGCTTACCCTCAGGACTTGGCAGATTTCTCATTGCCAGGCTGAAGGGATTGACTAAATCAACTGCTAAAGCAGGGTTCTGCAACCCTACACTGCTACTCAGAAAAACCCAAATATTATGTACAGTCAATACTATGAAGATATCACATTAAAGAAAGTACAGAAGGAGATAGTTTGGTATAATCCACTACATTTATCTCATTACATTATACATTTTATAAAATTAAAAATAGGTATAATATTTTCTGATATCTAAGATGTAATTTAATAAGAAGGTAAAAAAATGTAGAAAGTAGACAACTAAGTGCCTTGATAATAAATGCTTAATCTTTACAGTTTTAGCATTTAACACACTTAGGCAGCTTACACCTGAATAAAAGGTTGCATCTAATGAATTATCCTTTAAAAAAAAAAAAAAAAAAAAAACAAAAAAAAACCCACAAAAACCCACACCAAAAAAAACCACACCACACTAAAAACATTATACTGACTTCGCATCTGAAAAATATATTTACATTACACTCAAAAAACTGTATTAAAAGAATGGTTGCAAAGACAGCTACTGGCCAGCAAGCAGCCTTCAATAAGACCCTTTTATGCAGATAAATAATGAGGTGCTTTTTACACACATGGATTCATGTTACTTTCCCCCAATGTGCCATGTAGACTACTGAAAAACTGGACAGTACTAAAAAGAAAAGTCAAGGCCATGAATTGAATAAGATTGTTTACAGAAATCCTATTTTAGCACTCTAATTCACAACGCTAAAAGGAGCACCAAAAAATACCCCACCAAACCTGAAAAACCCAAACAACCCAGAATATACAGTATTAAGATTCCATGAATGAGAATTTCAATTACGAGGGTAAAAGAAGTGTTAATGCAAAAGAATTTAGTCTTATTCTGCAAAACTTCTAAGTAACTGACAGTTAACTATTATTCCAAGTATCAGGCAACACAAGAACAACATCTTCAGTCAATATACAATGAAACTCATCTCCTACACAACTGGAACATTATTTTGTCTGAAGGCAGGAGCATGAAAGAGGTAATGGGATTTTATTTTTTTTTTGTCTGAACATCTGTCTTTACCACTAGCTTAAAAAACACATTTAGGAATCCCAAAGCATACATTAATTTCTAACAAGTACTTCTTTTTCTAACTCAGCTGAATTAGAAACAGAATTTTTAAAACTGAAAAGCATTTAATACTTGAAAAAGCAAGTGATACAATTCACTTTTCACTGTATGCAGTATTGAAGATTCTTTTTTTTAAATCGACAGCAAAATAATCCTAAAGCAAATCAATAGTAATAATTTTTGACACTAGTCTCCATTGCTGGAGGTTTTTAAGATGCAGTTGGACCTTTCCAACAAACGGCTGGGCCAGATGCTATTTCAAGGTCCCTTTCAACCTGGGGGAAACCTGGGTCTCTATGAATCCTTCCAAAGTTATATACTGAACACCCCTCCTGTCTAATGTAGTACAAATTCCTACATTCCATTTAATCAACAAATCAAATAGGTTTAAAAAAAATCCAAAACAAATTTCCATGACATCCTACTAATCAGTGTATGACTGTTTCCTACTCTTTTCTTACTTACCAGTTTATCGTTTTCGTTGGGCATTTCAAACACACATCTCAATTTGGAGTCCATTAACTCATCAGGTTTTGCTTCTTTCCACTAAGACAACAATTAATACAGTTACTTAACATGCCAGACTCATGGCAAACATCTGAACAGTTCATAAGCTTGCACTTAGTACTTGCCTCCTATTCAGCTGAATACTGTCCTTACCTAGCTGCAATTTTCAGACTTGCTTCAGAACAATGTTTTTTTGTTCACATTTACTACTGCAAAGTAATGAAAGCTAGAAATGGTTAATTAAGTCTGGAAATGAAAATGACTATATTGAATGCAAGGATGGATCCAGAGGTTTGTAGGGGATAAGAAGGGGACAACCCAGTTGTTCCTTTAACACACAATGAGGAACAAGTACCATCTGAGTCCGTTTTAGAACAAAGTTCTAGCCCTATCACTCCTTGGTAAATGTAATTCTTATGTCCCATCTTGGAAGCACCGATTTTAAACAAAAGATTGAAAGACACCTTTTAGTGACTCTATATTTAGTTTCAGAGTAAATTTCTTTAGTTCTTCATATTTCAGAATTTTAACCACTTCCTCTTTTTACTGCATAATACATTACAAGTTGGACCTAGAGAATTTTTCAAACCCATTTACAAAAAGTATTTTTAAATAATAAAGATTACAAATATACTTAAACAATTGTGAAATATGCTGGAATCTCTCTGCTCAATTGACAATTAACTTTCACTTCATGTAGTTGCCTTAAACCGTAGGCTCAGAGACTGATCTGAAGTCTGCGGCAATCTTCCCAACAATAGTTACAATAGACCAATTTCAGGTCTTACAGACTAGAATATCCAGGCTTTTCATAATATCCTTTTTTCTTTTGTTCTTCTTTTCAGTGGCATTAGTTGTACATTAATTTACAACTACAATTACCGATTTTCTGCAAGATCTGTTTCTCAGTATTCTACACTTGGAACACACTGAGAAAGCAGTTATTTGAAAGGTATTTCTAAAGTGGATTTTTATATCCTCACCAAACAGTTACGCTTCACTTACTACACATAACCAAAAGCTATCGGAGCATATTAAGAAAAAGTAAACCACATAAACAAGGAAGAGACATGTTAACTTTCTAGCTACATGTCTCAAAAGCGTAGCAAAATCTAAATGGTTTTGCACTGTTTCCAGTGAAGAATGATGCCACGGTAGTCTTTGCCTTCATATCAGGGGACAGAGACTAGACCTGCACAGGTCTAGTGGATTTCGTGATTTATAAAACTTCATCCTTTGTTTCCCCTCTCCTCTGCCTTGAGTGAGCATTGAACGTATCTGTGTAAACTCAGGCATTCCTTGAAAGAACCTCTAGAAAGCCTGTCCATCATTCCCCTGCACTGTAATATAGAAACTTATGGGAGCCCACGTACAAAGGGAACACCTGATGGCTTCCTTCCCATTGCTGCCAGCTTGTAAGGTCAGAAAGAGGTGTCCTTACTTCTGAACCAAAAAGCACAAACCTAAATATCTTCTTTCTGGATCTTTCATCAGACTAATCCTGCCTAAGAACTGAATCTGCACGTTCTGTTAAAACAGGAAATAAATCTATCATTTGCGTTGTGTTTAGCCACTTGGCATCTTGTAGAGAGATATATCTTAGTCTTCCAAATGTTTTAATTTACTATAATCCCATTCAACATTTCACTTAAACGCTTTTCAGACCAAATGCACCTATTTCATAAAGCTTCAGGCTTGTTTAAATATACTCTTGATCCTTCAAATACAATCTGTTTATCCCCTTCATATTAGCTGTATATAAGGTACAACACGCCCATATTTTATCACTAAACTGACCTTACCTTAGATTAACTACTATTTCCATTCAACCAGTTCACTAGGCAAGTTCCAAGAACTAAGCTTGTATTTAATATGAGAAAAACCATGAATAACATATGGAAGTCATACTTGTTCAGAGAAAATCCAATTATTCTCCAAAAAAAAAATGGCAAAAACATGATTCATCTACACTTAAGCCTGAATTTTAAGAAAAAAAAAAAAAAAAAAGACAGTCATTTTACCCCAGTTTTACTTACCACTGCCTCCATATCTGAAATATTTGGTGGTGCATAGGTTGTTTGTACCATAAACTTGTGTTTACTCTTCTCATTTGGGTCATAGTCAAAAGGCTGCAACATTACTGTTCAAAAGAAAAAATAATGCATAAAACTGTGATTCTTCAGCTAATAACTGCAACAAAAGTATGCTATCCACTTCAGATGTGCTTCTTACTGAACAGACACTGAAAGTTAAAACGCAAAGGCAGTGTTGAAAAGAGCAGATATACACTGCAGCAACAGATACTGAGATATCTTAAAAGTTTTTCAGAGTCTGGTGTAGCTGACATGATTATTTCTGTAATTACTACAGCTAAAAGACATTTAATATACAAGTATAAACAAAGAGATCCTGTAAGACAGACAAAACCTCAAGCAAACACCACAGTACTTCTCTTTGGAATGAACACATTTTATGATTAAGTGAATGCAAAGTTAAAGAACTGCAGCACACATTATGATGGTTACTCAGGGGAAGAAAGAAAAAAGACATAGAGAACCTGCATTATTAGGTAGACCACCAACCAGTGGGGCAAGTTCAACTGACTTTTAAAGGTATATTGACCTAAGCTGGCAGTAAAACTACTAAAATACTTCATTCACATTATAGTGATTAATAGGAGGTAAAGCTGCCTTGGCCTTCAATAATACATCTTTAAAACACTTTAAATTTGGGCTTGTATTTTTTTAAAAAATAGATATGTTTATAGTGATTAGTTATATATATAACTATACCACACATTTTATTCAGTTTTAAGTCGTCTAACAGTTAACATTTGTCCAAAAATACTCCAAAATCCAGATGCATACTTTAACTCTATGGCAAGTTTTGGGCCACCACCACATTTTACCATCAAAGAAAATATAGGCTTCAAAACAAAATTCTCTGTAAAGGCAGCTTTGTGTGAAACATTAAAATAAAACTCATAACACCCACTCATTGCATTTTATCTTACATATTTTCTCGCCGCATTTTCAGCTTTCAACATACTGTAATACAGATATTAACACAAAAAAAACCCGACCAAAAAACAAACACACACACCCCCCAAAACATAACACCTTCTGGATGAAACCAGACATTTTTGACACAACATAGTTTGTGCTACAAGTACCAGAGGTAGAGTACGCAAGCAGTTGAGACTTTCTGAATGACAGCCTTTTGACTGTACTTTCAGCTTTCCAAAGTTGAAAACTCTGTTGGGTCTAGAACAGAAACTCGTGTTTCTAAAGTTATTATTTTGAAGTGTGCACAAGCTCAGTGAAAAAAAATTACATCACTGACAGTATTTATAGCTTCCATTATTTCTACAGCACTACAATATTTTTAAATGAAAGCTCTACTTACAGAAGCACAGTACCTTCAGCCATGCAAGTTGCACAAGGCCATCCAGGAGCAGACTTAATGTTTATACATCATATAGCAGTTGTACAGGTCACCCTGGCATCACTATTTTGTGTGTGTTTTTTTTAGTCCAAAGGGACTGAAATAACATGATGTCTATAGTACAGACCAGGAGATTGTAACTTTTATAGGATATAGTCACATATCCAGGGGCACAATGTAAGGGCTTGCAGAAATACCTAAATACACAAGGTTTGTTATGGTTGTGTTGGGAGACTACTGAAACGGAGGGATGGATACACAACCAGTAGAGTCTACCTCCAACCATACTGTCTGTCTGGAGAGGACCCTGAAACAAACTATCATGTTATCCCCCTGTCTTTTTTCAGAGACGATTAGTGGCCTTACTCCAGATAGGAGTAGAGGACCACATAAATTATATTTAAATATACAGGGGGAAACGGGGTGTGTCATGGTTTCAGCTGGGATGGAGTTAACTTTCTTGCTAGCAGCTGGTGTGTGGCTACTTTTTAGATTCAGGATGAGAGTGGTGTTGATAGCACATTGACGGTTGTGGCTGTTGCTAAGCAGTCAAGGCCTATTCCGCTCCTCACGCTACCCCACTAGCAAGTAGACTGGGAGTGCACAGAAAGTTGGGAGGGGACGCAGCCAGGACAGCTGATCCCAACTGACCAAAGAGATATTCCATACCATAGGATGTCATGCTCAGAATACAAAGCTGGGGGAAGCAGAAGGAAGAGGGGGATGCTTGGAGTTATGGCCTTTGTCTTCCCAAGTAACTGTTACACGTGACGGAGCCCTGTTTTCCTGAAGATGGCTGAACACCTGCCTGCCCACGGGAAGCAGTGAATTAATTCCATGTTTTGCTTTGCTTGCATGCGCAGCTTTGGCTCTACTTATTAAACTGCCTTCATCTCAACCCATGAGTTGTTTCTCACTTTACTCTTCCAATTCTGTCCCCTATCCCAACTGGGGAGAGCGAGCAAGAGGCTGTGTGGTCCTAGTTGCTGGCTGGGAATAAACCACTACAGTGGGTACACTTGCAACTTGGTCTACCAGAGGATGAAGCCTCAGAGTGAACTGCAGAGATAAATTATTTGACCGTGTATATACACTTGTCTTCCACAGAAAGTAAACTCCAGTTCAGTATAACTTTACACAAAATTAAAAGAGATGCTGAAGTAGTTTCAGATAAAGATTTTAAAAAAAACAAAAAACAAAAATAACATTTATGGAGTCCTAACAACTATCTATATATTTACTTATTTTACAACAATGAGAAAGCTATAGCAGAAATACTAATTTAGCTAGAAAAAACACATTGTACACTCTGAACAACATTCCTGTATATTCTGAGCCAATGCAGCCTGCAGACTGCAATACTGCTGCTGTTTTCAACAACTCAATTATATTTTCCACAATTCTCAATCTTCATTGGATGTGTTGTAGTTCAACATGCTCCACTTCAGAGAGAGTAAATACCTTCATAGTAGGACTGAACTGCATTAGTTTATAAAATACTAAGTACAGTATCAAAATTACTAACTTGGCCTTTCAAAATCCCCTGGTATCTATGAAAAAAACTTAATTCTAAATTTAATTACACTGTATCCTAACTTTAGGCCACAATAGTTACAAGTTAGTTGCAGGTGTTTAGTACAGGATGGTTCTCTCTCTTTTTTTTTCTTTAATATTACATACAGCATAATCAAAACATAAGTGAATAACTTGAATCACATATATTTCACAAATAAAGCACATAAAGGAAACACAGTATTTGACATGCTTTCATACAGTCCTATTTGGAAAGGTTTAAAAATCAGGTTTCCTTAATCATTGGACTCACTGTGGTCCAAAACATAACTGATCAAACTAAATGCTTCTTCCAGGTATGGACGCTACAGCAATTTATCTCTAAGAATTGTTCCATCAACCGACTACTGAATAGCATGCAGTACTTCAGCTTCCTAAAGCCAAGAGAACAGATGGAGTAACTTGAAAAATGGCAAAGCCAGCCTTCCATCATCAGAGAACTTCTTCACATCCTAGCAGAATCCTTGGATAACTAGTTAAATATCTTTATGTTCTTTGACCACTCGGTAACAGCTGAAAATCAGATTGAATTGAAAAGCAGCAGAAAAAGACAACCTACAAATTCAAAGAGCTTTTCAGCCTCCTCATGGTTTTAAGTAATCATGGAAAATTTCATGAATATACAGTTTTCAACACGTTCTTGGAATCGCTGAGTAGTCCAGAGATCACTTCTAGGGGAATTGTAACAAAGAGTTATGAAAGCAAGCCTCTTGTTAATACGCCTAGATTATCTACACAGATGAGCTTTATCCCCACAAAATAAATCTTAAAGGGGTCTGAAAATCAGAAGGAAAAGCAGTAACAAGTTGTGAAGAAAGAAGAGTAATATGCTATATTCTGAAAAGGAAAATCAACAACAATACATGATATTAAAACAAACAGTTAATTTACGGCATCAAAGTAAAGAAAAACAGGTCTTACCAAATTAGTATTTGTGGAAAAAAATGTATAAGCGTGGCTGAAGAAGGTTACCTAGTGATTCACAATTGAATGATAAACAAAATGCCCATTTTAAGTAATTCCTTAAGATGACTGTTAAATCACATCTCCAACAACAAATTTAAAAACTGTCTTGGCTCTAAATCAGCACGATGCATTATACAGGCTGAAGACAGCTACCACTAACTCAACATTTAGTTTTGAACACAGAGTTTCAGCCCATGGGATCCTATAGTGATTTCTCGCTGCACAACAATGTGAAAGAAATCTATTTTTAATTATACGAAAGATGAGTCAACACTGAAAATATTCAGTGGGGAGATTTATGAGATAACAAAGTGGGTCACTAGAAAAACTATCTGCGCACTTGGCTTACCGAGTGACCTAAAAGAAATTATATGCTTAAAAACAAAAACATGAAGCTGACACTTTGGCGAAGAGAACTTCATTCTGAAAAGCACTGTGGAGCCACTGTAACTTAAACAACTACACACAAAAGCAGCTTGGGGTCACTGTAGCTGAATAACTGCATGAGAATCCAGTGATACAGAAAAAGAGATATCAAAGATTCCCTGAAGAGTCAAGCAATATGATACTGTTTCCCTTTATTGGTGAACCTGAAGCTGAAATATCATTTACAGCTCCAGTATTGCCTCATTTAAAAAACTGAAGTACTCAAAGCATTAGAAAGATGATTTGTAACTATGAAAGCACATTTTACAGTAGGCAAACTGAATACTTCAATCTATTCAATTCCCTGAAGAGAAAGTCCAGCAGTATCTTGATCGTGATATATGACTACCCACGGCAAAGATCCCCAATACCAGACCAAACACGCAGTTAAGCCAAAATGGCTGTAAGTCAAAGCTGAAGACGGAAATAAAGTAGCCTTTTGACAACTTGAATCTTGAACCAATTCTCAGTAAAATGATCTTTCATCCACAAGACACTGGACTGTCCATGGTAAGCAATAATGAAGTTTTAAAGGGTCACATTCTACAGATTGTATTAGATGAGAAAACTGGTGTCTCTCCTACAAGGAAAGTTACTCTAAGGTTTTAATCAATCATAAATATAATGTTTTTCCGAGTTATTCCTTGCAACTTTTGAACGTATCACCTGAAGCTACTTCTCCAGCTTCTTTTAAACTTCCCAAAGGGTATAAGGATATGAATCTGAAAAGCTCTGAAGATTGCTCCATGTTTCCCTTTCGCTTTGCTGCAGCTCTCCAAGGGTTCTACAAAAATCATTCTAGACTTAGGAGATCCGGCAGCTCACACCTGTATTGTCTGTGATCTCTACAACGTACAGGACCACAGCCTATAAAAAGGGTATTCCCGTCTCTCCAAGTTAGGAAATGTGGTAGGTCCAGAGAAATAAAGTTTCTCACCCCTTACAATCACTGGTTTGAGAATCCCCTTTATTCTGCAGATTCCTAGCTCAAAATGATCAGGAGAATGACCTATGAAAATAATTTACCAAATCAGAAGACTGACCTAGTCTTTTCCCATTTTCTCGAGAATGTCTACTCCCATGATTACTAACACCTGGTCTTTTTGACACTGTACAGGCCAGTATAGGATTAGACCATTACACGTCCAGCTATCAAAATTCTGTGGATTGGCAGCATGAAGTATGTAAGCCAAACCTACATGGAGTTCATGGAAAAAAAAAGAAAGTATTGTCTGGCTTCAGGGCTCACACTCTGCTGAAAAGTAAGGATTCTTTTTTTAATCCCTTCACGCAAAAAACCAAAAACAGAATAAGGAGAGAGTGTCTCTATAGTGAAACTTACTAGATTTTTCAAATTTAAGAGCTACAAACTACTCCACCTACCTAAAATAATAGAAAATATATTTTTTAAAAGAAATGTAATGATTGACACTTAAGATACACTACTGTGATAAATGGAAGAATTATGAAACAATAGAGTTCAGGGACCAATATTACAGTCAAAACAACTAGCCTACAATTGTAAATGAATTTTTTTTTTTAAATGCAATGAACTGTCAAATGTTAAACTTTAAAGACACCAAACCAGCCAAGCAATGTCCTACTTCAAGATATAAGCATGAATATAGTAGTCTGAAGTCTTAATGTCACTGCCCATTTCCAAATTTCTTTTCCTCCTTTCAGAGAGCTGCAGATAAATGTGACAAATGGCAAGTATTTCTGTATGGCAGATTTTTCATATATCATTACTGCAATGTCAACTTGATGTAGAGGTGCAATGAAGGGCAACAGTTTTATTTTTTAAAAATATTTTTAAAAAGCTGACGTACTTCAAATGGCCTCCAAGATCAAGCACTATAGAACTTCATGAAAGGCCTAAAGAAATCTAACCTACAACTGCATGGTTTTACCTGAAACAACTACAGACGATCCCGGGTCAATAATTCCACTGTTTGGCCTCACACAGTATCGACGAGGCGCTGTGGTCTTCACTTTGAAGCATACTTTTCTATCTGATGGATTTCGTAGTTTAAGATTTGTAGTTACTACATCTGTAAAGGGACCTGGAAAAAAGGGTTGATTTTTTTAGAACATGCATGTATCTCTGGAAAAGAAATCTGTTTATACAGTACAATTTACTTTTAAAATATAACTTGATGGCAACAAACTTCTAAAATGAGGTTAAATCATACTTCTCTTAAGCACATACACTGTTGCATGCACAACACACTCTATTACCTTAGTTATAATAATATACATTACAGCAATGAAAAAATAATTTAAATAGTATGATAGACCCAAGCTGCTGGTGCAAAAAAGTTCATAAAGCTATATGCTAATATTAACATACCATTCCTAACATTTTAAATACCTAGAAGGTAATGGTCATATGCAAAAGTAAATTTTGCTGCATTTTTCCTTCCAGAACAGAAGCAACACATACTTTGGAACTCTTTCAAATGTTTAAAGAAAGAAAACACTGTGACACTGAAACACACTAACTGCTCTTGAAATTTCAACTTCTGTTCAGCTTCTGAGCTCCTATAGACTTCACAGAAAGAGACATCAACTTCATCTTTTAAACTCAAAATAGGCAAGAGAGATGATACTCTGCTTATGCATATACTCTAACTGGTCCACAGAAAAGAAGTTGCACTTGTCATATTTACATATTCAATGCAGTGTATTGTCTAAACTGTGTTTATGTTAAACCATCAGGATAGGAATTGCCTCTGGGACTGAATCAAAGAAAAGGCCTCATTTCAATGTCAAGCTGCAGAAGCATGTCTTCCAACAGAGATCACGGCCATGTGATGCCATACAGTAACAGAACAAAATGCAAGGAAGGTTCACAGTGTTCTGAGCTGTGTTAATCTCCCTTATGCTTGTGTCACCTGAAAGCAAGACTGCACAGGCTCTAAATGAATGTAACTTCAAAAATGAAATTTCGTATGAACGTGAAATTTATTCAATAATATTTCATGTGCACATTAACTTCTAAGGACCTTTTTTATCACTCTTTATAAATTACACATTAAATTACTATAAAATAATTTTCATTAGTATTGGAAACATGACAATTACTTTTCCACTAAAAAACCACAAAGAAAACAAACATTAGATTAAATTGGATGAGAAGTATACATTATATGAACAAGTGGTAAGGTACGACAAAACCACTAACTGCATGAGACAAAGGAAGTCAATTCTTTTCTGAATACCTTGTTGCACAGAGGTGTCTGGACTGCTCTGAAGGAAACGCTACTGGCCACTGTCAAACATGATACTACACTAGAGGGCTATTTGATCAATGTCTTTGTTTCTATAACTCTCTCATTCCAAATCCTTGATTTTGAGAAAGTGCTAAACAGAGCCTTGACACAAAACACCAAGATACAAATTAATAAAGGGCTAAAACGGAAATGACTGAGAACCAGAATACCAAGATGTAGATGAAGATACACGTGAGCTAGGTTTACATTCAATGAAACTCTTGAGAAAATAGGAACTGGTATTACTTGTCTGAAACTTCATTTCTAATTTGGCTTTATACAGTGAATGAAACAGTCACCCTCTCAATCCAAGCAAATTTGACAGAGCCCCCAAGAGGAAGACTTACAAAACTACTTCAAAGTTTCCTGCCACTTGCCTCTTGATGGCTCTTGCAGGATCCAGTTGCATTTACTTATAGAGTGTGATCCAAAAATATCTCACATCACCCATATCACAAGCTGAACTAAAATCAGGCAGCTGAATACTCCTCTGAATCTAAGTTTGCTGATACACTCAGAAAAGACAAAACATTTATTTTTTCAAGCTACACAAACATTTTTGAGTAAGTTATTTTAGGAGTTTTACTAACAGGCACCCAGGCATTGCTTCTGCAGTGCCCAGCAGCATGCAGCACCTTGAATCTGGCTTTCAAAGGTGGGGGTTGCCTTTTTTTAATTGCAACTCTAGACAACCTGAGGAGCTCTGCTTCTCAATCTTCTCAACTACTAAGGAAATTCTGTTCAAAGGAAGAAAAAAAGGTCAGTTCAGAGGCTCATTTTGAAAGGCACAGTCATGAAGAAAAAGAGCTATATTATTCAAAAATAGCTTATTTCAAGACAAAGAAGCAGTGAATGTATAAACTGATGATAAACTTCTTTATAAACTGTAAAAAAAAAGTTCTGTTTCTTTTAAGGCATGAAAGGTCCCCTCATGCCTGCCTTCTCAAAGTGCATAATAATGAAATAAGATTCAAAATACTCTTCAAATTATTTTGATATTTACTGTCAGTTCTAACACTACAGACAATTAAAAAAAATAAAAATCTGGTTTTGTTCCCCAGATTAAGTGAATGCAGTGACTTCCTTTGCATTTCCTGGCTACTTCCCAAAAAAAGAGTCTTTAGCTCAGGGACATTTTTTAGTATGAGACATTTCTGTAAGAGGGAACTGAAATCTTTTTCAAGGTCTAGAGCACCCATCTAACAGCTTTACCTTTCACCTGCTTTCTAAAAGCTTTGAAGAAAAAAAAAGCTGTATAAAGCCTATCAAGACTTGCAACCATCAGATTTAACAAATAGCTGGTAACAAACTGGTGCACAAAAGGAAAAGCCAACTAAATTTCACTGCTCCTGCAGAACCCAGTTATTTTGGTAGTTTAGTGGCATACTGACAGACAGCATTGATCTGAGTATGGACAGGAAGGAGCAGACACAAGGGCAGGAAATCAGAAAAAAAAATCTGTTACCATTCAGAGGAGCCACATGATTTAAATTAGGACGACATAACCTTCAAAAGAGAAACCATGCAACAGGAGAAGAAAATTCTGGCGTTCCCATTCCCACAAACGTAAATACTGCTACCCTTAGAGGAGCAGGGGAATAAAGTACAAGCTGGCACTAATAGCCTGAGTGCAAAAGCCTAGATCATGATGGTTCCTTGAGAAAAAACAAGAGAAGTGGGAAGGGAGAACCAGGAAGGAGAAAAATTTTAGGCCATACCTCACAGATCACATCTAAACAAGGAAAAGAACAGGCAAAAATGGATACAGATGTTCTGCACATGCACCAAGACAGACAAATGCACGTCAACTTCACCTCAGAAAACATACAGCTACACTAGGACAGCATTATACTTTCAAAAAGAGCATCTCACTTGCTGCTTGCATGACACTCAAGCCAAAGCTGGTTTTTATTTGAGCACTTAACCCTCAGACAGGCTTATGTCTAACTGTACTCACCACACAAAATACCTCATGAGGACACATGTACTGCTGTTTGCCCAATACCTTAATTGTAAACTGCTTGAGACTATCTTTTATCTTATACAACTTGAGACAATGGACTTCTGGATCTGCAACTAGGGTTTTCAGAAGCTGCGGTGATTTAACTAATAAAATCCTCGATCTATACCGATGTAACTACGATGTCTAATGACAAGAGATCATTGCTTTATAAACCTGTAATTTCAAACTGACAACCTCTGGGAGTCAGAACTACTTTAAAGGGGACAGGCAGTTCAGCAACTCAGTAGTGTAAATTCAAGACACCAATCACAGCATCTTCCTAGAATAAAAGTTGTCAGAATGCCAGGTTATTCCAACTGTTTTGAATGGAGCAGTGACAATCCATGCCGAGATCTTTCCTTTCTTTTTGACTTATAAGGGCCTTAGAAAGGAATGACAGATATCTGCCTAATTACACTCAGAAATATTAGAGATCTTCAAAAACATTATGTACTGAATTTCTATTCCGGCAATCTTACGCTGCAGCCACCGCAACATATATGCCAGGATTGCCTCTGGCAACTACACATCTTGTACTACAGCAACTAGTGGGCAGGAAGAAATGACAGACTCTGCAGAGCCAGTCCCCACTGCTGGAACACAGTGCCAAGTTTCCTGGCTTGCTACAAGCTTGCCAGTTACACTGCAGTAAAACCAAAATACTGTGTGTTACTGGACAGGTAGGATCTGTACAGAGATCTTTCTGATCAGCAGTGTCATTTTCTCTTCAAATGGAGGTCTCCTTCAGTTCCTCAGCTCCAAAAGTCATCCTTCTACTATCTGGGATGGTCAAACATATGGGAAAAAATGATGATGTGAATATGCCTTTCTAAAGTAGAAAGAAAGAGCTTAGATCAATCTTCTCAGCCTGTAGTACCCCTGGGAAACGTGAGAGATCACTGTCAGTATCTTTAGTTGTTGGTAGTACAGAGCAAACACAAAGAACTTCAGAGAAGCAGACAGGTTCGGTTATCAAGAAGCTCCATTCAAAATTAGCAAGGCTGTCATAATGTACACACAGAGCCTGTCACAGAATATCATCTCTACCTGAAATTGGATAAGAAATTACCATTTTATTAAATTACATTAAATATTTGACAATTAGAAGGCAGATAACTTGTTGAGTTGTACAAAAATGAGCATGGATTATTAAACACATTCAACAGCATTTTAAATTAAGCAGTTTAAGTATATTGACCTCTTCGATTTAAGACATTGAACTGTAGCTGTTATAAAAGCTAATGCCTAAACTGACTCTGCCAGAAAGCACTTATTTCATGCAAAGAACTAAAGTTTATTTAAGCTGTAAACTGGCACAATAAAGTGATATATTCAGCCACATCTAAAAACAATGTAAGTCCACATAAAAGAGTACACAGACTGGAAAAAGGAATCCAAACTCCTTAAAATGCGTAAGCTACAGTGTTAACTTCAAAAAATATTGGGATTATATGCTTCAAGTGGGATGCTGTTTTTTCACAACTGCTTCATCACCTTTGAAATTCCAAGAGCACTTGTAACATACAGAACACTTCAAGGCACGTTTACCAAAACAAACTCAGGCAGGATAGTTTTATTTCGGCACACAATAAAGCCAGCTTGGGCAGGCAAAGAAAAATCATTTGCTGCATTTGACAATTTGAGCCCTAATGAATGAGAAAGGACTTAAAGTCAATAGGATAAAAACTAGCAGTAATATTATAAAAATAGCAAGACAAATTCTGATAACAAGTTAACTGACTTTTATGATAGACATGACAGGAACAGAGTAAGATCTCCATCAACTCATTCTGCCAGAATTAGAAGTAACAGTGGAATAAAGAAAGAATAAGTTAAATTAACACAGCCCCATGTAATCTGCATTCGTATGATGTAATAAGTATTTTTTTAATTGGTCCAAAATTTAATTGTTTCTTTCCCATCATTTGGCACAGCAATCACGGAATGGTTGAGGTTGGAAGGGACCTCTGGAGGTCATTTGGGCCAAAGCCTCTGCTGAAGTAGGGACACACAGAGCCAGTTGCCCAGGACCATGTCCCGACAGCTTTTGAGTATCTCCAAGGATGGAGAGCCCACAGCCTCCCTGGACAACCTGTTGCACTGC
The DNA here is from genome assembly GCA_002844005.1 of Limosa lapponica baueri. Lineage (NCBI taxonomy): Eukaryota > Metazoa > Chordata > Aves > Charadriiformes > Scolopacidae > Limosa > Limosa lapponica. Next base: position 1,014,115 of record KZ505666.1, on the reverse strand, counting down.
TCAGTCATCCTTACAATAAAAAAAAGGGTGTTTCCTGATGTTCAGAGAGAACCTCCTGTGTTTCAGGTTGTGCCCATTGCCTCTGGTCCTGTTACTGGGCACCCCCGACAAAAGGCTGGCTCTGTCTTCTTTACACTCTACCTTCAGGTCTTTATAGCCTCTGATGAGATCCCCCTGAGCCTTCTCTTCTCCAGGCTGAGCAGTCCCAGCTCTCTCAGACCTTCCTCATAAAAGAGATGCTCCAGTTTCTTCATCATCTTTGTGGTGCTTCACTGGACTCTCTCCAGTATGTTCATGTGTCTTTTATAATGGGGAGCCCAGAACTGGACCCAGCACTCCAGCTGTGGCCCCACCCATGCTGAGCAGAGGGGAAGGATCACCTCCCTCGACCTGCTGGCAACACTCCTCCTAATACAGTCCAGGATAATATTGGCTTTTTTTGCTGCAAGGGCACATTGCTGGTTCATGGTCAACTTGGTGTCCACCAGGATCCCCAGGGCCTTTTCTGCAAAGCTGCTTTCCAGCTAGTCAGACCCCAGCCTGTACTGGTGCACAGGGGGGTTGTTCCCCCTCCCCATGTGCAGGACTTTGCACTTCTTACTGAACTTCACAAAGTTCGTATCAGCATTTTTCTCCATCTACGAGCTCTTTTAGCACTTGTGAATGCATTCCATCAGGGCTCATGGACTTAGTTATGTCCAGTTTACTTAAGTACTCCCTGACTGATCAGCTTTCACTAAGGGTACCGAAAGAAAGATGTCCGAAAATGAAAGTGTTCTCCTAGTGTTCTGTAGCGAGTCAAAACTACCTCGACTGCCAGATAAGAAAACTAATCTTAAAATATACACAAAGCACTTAATTACTCCAAATGGAATTTTGCAGTACTTTCCGAAAAAAAGCACAGGTGACACAGCTGATGCAAAAGAAAGTGTTTATTTCCATAAATTAGTTTTAAGAAATTAATATTCAGACCTCTGTGAAAACAATCTGAAGAGAATCCATAACATGCACTGCCAATGAATATAATTCCTTCCTCTTGAAATACCAAAACCATGGCCATTCAAATACCTTTTTCAACTGGAAGAAAAATTCTGGCTCTAGCAAATCACCTATGTTAAAATTATTCATGGCCTATGAAGCATAACAGCTTAGGTTTCATGGATTAATACTTCAATATTACAGGTCTGAATGATCAGGAATAATCAGTGGATGAAGGTGCAAGATTAATAATACCTACAAATAAGCATGGCTCTCAGGTAGATATCCATGTATTAGAGCAATAATACATAATCTTTCACTTCTCATTCTACCCTGGCACTTGAGAAATAATTATTAGTTTTATCATCAACCTGCATGTAAATATCAGAATGCAAAAAAGGCTTTATAAGAAAGCTGAGACCCCTCAATGTCCACAGCTCCTGAAGGCTGATTCTAGGCTACCACTGTTTACCATAGGTAACATCAGATTTTATCTGAGCTTCCCACAATGACATGCTGGTGATGCATCCGTCAAAGATTTTCTTCCTTCTAAAAACTGCTGAGACAATGCCCATTTTTAAATCTTAAAAGAGCTCATCTTCCTCTGTCAAAGGAACAAGCGGAGCCTATATATGGCTATACAGCTTACTAGAGAGGCTTGTGCTGATGCTGGCATGCATGCTTTACTGGGGGCTGGTGTAAAAGAAATGGGAACAGAGACCTTTTGCGTGCCATTCCAACAGAGAAGAGACAGGAATACAATACAGTGGCATTTCAAAGCAGACAAAACAAACAATTTTTTTTCCTTACATTTTCTTTATGGATCAAAACTTCATATTCACCCCAGCTTGTTGTTACTGACCTGTTGTCAGTGGCCAAAAAACACAGTAAAAATGCAGTAAACATCTATCTCTGGGGTAAAGAACAGCCACAGATCATTACCATGAACTGTGGTAAAGAGAACATTATCTACTTTATATAGTAGATAAAATACAGACTAAAAGGAGATTGTCCTGCATTTAATTTTAAATATGGACAACGGTTTCTTCAGCCTCAACAGCAGAAACCACTACTAATAAGATGGCATAACATGGAATAACTTCATCCAAATATATTAATGCTTGTATTTAGCTTAAGCTTTAAAATCTAGCAGTCTGAGTCCAATTCAGTCCTCTGTCTATTCTTTATATTTTTCCTATTGAATGAGTGCCATTACTAAAGCACTGTCATGTTGCTAACACCAAAGGCATGTTTGTTACTTAAACTCAACCTCCACATTATCCTGAATTTCTTACCTGCCATTTACCTTTATTTGGCTACATTGTTATTCTTGCCAAAGACACATTAAGAGCATACTAAAATTGGTAGCTCCTAATTCTACTAGGATAAAGTCTTAAGACACCGATAAAGTATTATTCATCCCAAAGCCCTCTCACAGTTGAAACATTTTACTACTGCTAAACATGAACATTTACACCAGAAAATTATCCCCAAAGTCCTGAACCAACTAAGTAACGAGCAATCTTCCAGTACAGATGCAATACTAACAATTTAGTTCAGTAAGAGCTGTGTTATAAACCCTGCTGGGTGTGGCAACTTTTCTCTTTACTTGCATAAGGTAGGATAACTGATGAATTTGATAACTACAGAGGGTCTTAGATTTCAAAGAATACTAGCAGATTGAACAACAAAACTAAATAAACAAGTAACGTTTCCCTTTCTTTTTCCTTTTAAACTTGCTTTGTATTCTAACCTGCTATAGCTTACAAAAGGTCTCAGCAACGCTGAAAAGACAAGATCTGCTGTTTAAAATATTCAAATATTCAGCAGCATAAAATATGTAGGCATCCTCAAATACTAAATTTCCAATTGGATACACCTTTCTGATCTGAATTGCATCATACAAGATACTCTTCAAACTCTACAGCAGTAATCAGAATACGTGTTATCATCTCAGATGACAGCTGCAGTAGCACATAGAAAAATCAGTCTTTCCACAGAAAACCTGATCAAAAGCTGTTACGTAGTACTTTTCCCAGTGTGCCCCAAGAACTAGGTATTAGAGGCCCAACTCAAACATTAAACAGAGCACTGGAGCCCTTGTGGTTTCCACAGGCTTCCTTGCAAGTAGTCTCCCAAGAGTGTAACAAAGTAACTTTAGAAATAGATCAATTTCACACTTCTCCCAGTGCAGACAAAAGCCCAGAAAGTTTTTTTTTTTAAAAAAAAACACAAACAGTTTCAGGTGTTTGACTGTCGGATGATGTCCAACCTCAGCACATAACACAGAGTCCCATCTAAACAGACTTAGGCATTAAAATTTCCTACAGACATGTCTAGCTAATACTTGACTACCTCCCAAAGACACGAACAGCCCACTTTGATTTCAGGGTGACCTTTCATTCTCTGGAAGCACAGACTACAGGCCTCCATTTCCCAAATCTCCAAAAGCCAAGTACAGCACATCCTACAGTCACTCAGGAAAAAAAACACCTGCTTTAACAAAAAGTTGCATTCAGTCACAGTCATGTCATTCAGACAGGATCACAAACTCCATTCCCTCATTACCTTCACATCACAGCACCAAGATGAGCTAAAGCAGCCACATTTCCCAGGACCGGTCAGCTCACTTCTACAGAAAGAAGCAGCTAGAGTTCTAACTTAAGCTGGAACGTCAAACAAGTCTAGTAGATGTCTAGTAGACATCCAAATTAAAAACTGAACAGTTTTTACTTTCACTGGGACTACTCGACTTAGTGGCCATATTAACATCATACTGTTAACATGTTAAACCTGTTAAATCAACATCATACTCCTATGAATTATAATTACTAAGTCTAATTCACGTATGGAGCAGTTACTCCTACATATATGGTTTTTGAATTTATGAACATCCCTTCTCACAAAGAATAAAACATTAAACACATATCACAGTCAAGCTATTGCAACGTCTTCAAATGTAACATGACATACTGGCTTCTAGCTTAAGCACATAATTAGGTACCACCATTGTCCTAACAAACTTTCAAGAACATAGTAACCTCATGACCTAGGAGGAGCCCTCTAAAGTCCACATGAAACAAACCATTTTGTAAGATGGTATCTGATGAATTTAAAACTATTTTTGCCCACATAATTTTTAGAAGGTTGGTTCAGACTGACATGATTCAGACTTGAAATTCAACTAGTTTCTAATGATCTAAATATATTCATAGCGACTTGATGCCATTCATTTTTGTACCAATCTTACCCTTTAGAGTACACAGCTTTTCTTTTCCCCAGTGCTTACCTCTTCTGATGTATTTATAGATAGCAATCAGATCCCCTTTCAGTCTTCATTTTCCTAAGATAAATAAGCAAAGCTACTCTACTTCACTTATGTTAATAACTATTTCTTTGCATCATTCCCATTTGGGTTCATTTTCCCTGACTAGGATGCATTCAGATAAAGTTTCAACAATGTCATAAACCTTCACATTAATACTTCCCTCACTACAAAACTAGTCTCATATTTTCCCCATTTCATGACTCACCACACTCGCAATAAACGTGCGATTAAGTACTAATCTCTAGTTTTACTCTTTCTTCATCACTTCCAAGTAAAATGAGAAAACAGCAGTTCTATTATTAGCACACATCAAATGCACAAATTCTGTGTTCATCACATCTCTTAGCTTTGCATTACCAATGAGCTCTACCAGCACAGTCCCACCCATACCAAGGTCATTAATGAAGATACTAAACCAAGTTCAAACACATCCTTTAGAAATGTCCTTATTAAGCTTCCAGTAGCCCAACAGCTGTGCTGCAGTTTATTTTATAGCTTGTCCCTCCTCCACCTTATGGTTTTCCACTAAGACCTTTTACCTGCAACTTAATTACTAGTTTTGCAGATACGTCGGTAACAAATAATCAATGTTCAGATCATGCAACAGATCCTCCTGTAAGATTTGTCAAAACATATGGAAGACAGGGAGGTAGACACAGCCAATGTGGCTTCACCATGGGCAAGTCGTGCCTGACTAATCTAGTGGCCTTCTACGATGGAGTGACTGCATCAGTGGTCAAGGGAAGGGTTACAGATGTCATCTACCTGGACTTTTGTAAGGCCTTTGATAGGGTCCCACCCAATATTCTTACCTCTAAACTGAAGAGGTATGGGTTTGACAGATGGACTGTTAGCTGGATAAGAAACTGGCTGGGTAGTCGTGTACAAAGAGTTACAGCCAATGCCTCAATGTCCAAACGGAAACCAGTAACAAGTGGTGTCCCTCTAGGTCCATACTTGGACCAATATTATCCAATGTCTTCAACAATGACATAGTGGAATTGAGGGCACCCTCAGCAAGTCTGAAGGTTACACCAAGCTGAGTGGGGATGTTGATTTGTTTAAGGGGAGGGATGCCATCCAGAGGGACCTTGACAGGCTTGAAAGGTGGGCTCATGTGAACCTCAACGGTCAACAAGACTAAATGCAAGGTCCTGCACCTGTGTCAGGGCAATTTCCAGTATCAGTACAGACCGGTGGATGAACGGATTGAGAGCAGCCCTGTGGAGAAGGACATGGGGATACTGGTGGATGAAAAATTGAACATGAGCTGGCAATGTGCACTTGCAGCCCAGAAAGCCAATCATATCCTGGGCTCCATAAATAGAAGCAGAGCCAGCAGGTTGAGGGAGGTAGTTGTTCCCCTCTACTCCACTCTTATGAGAGACCCCACCTGGGTACCGCATCCAGCTCTGGGACATCCAGTACAAGACAGACATGGAACCGTTAGAGTGGGGTCCAGAGGAGGGCCACGAGCCACAAATACAGTCAGAACACCTCTCCTGTGAAGAAGGCTAAGACAGTTGGGGTTGTTCAGGCTGGAGACAAGAAGACCCTGGGGAGGCCTTATTGCAGCCTTTCAATATATAACGCATGCCTGCAAGAAAGACGGAGAAAGACTCTTTACCAAGGCCTGTAGTGACAGGACAAGGGGCAACAGAGTTAAACTGAAAGAGGGTAGGTTTAGATTGGACATATTGAAGAATTTTTTTTACGATGAGAGTGGTGACACAGGTTGCCGAGAGAAGTTGTTGATTCCCCATCCCTGGAAGCGTTCAAGGTCAATCTGGATGGGGCTTTGATCAACCTGATCTAGTGAAAGATCCCCCCCTGGACTCCCTCCTGGCCATAGGAAGGGAGTTGGACTAGGTGATCTTTAAAGGTCCCTCCCAACCCAAACCATTCTATGATTCTATAAAATACTGTAATGACATCCAGCAAATCCAGTGTTAAGATGAGATTTTGTTTGGGTGTTGCACACTGAAGAGACACAGGAAAAATATAGACACAGATAGAGAGAGAAGGAGATCTCAGATCAGACTGCCACGTTCTACCTGGGACACTCACGCTGCATTTTATTCCACGTTCCATTTTCCTCCATGTCTTTAATTATTCTTTCCTCTAAGGCTTTGCATACTATCAAGGTCAGGCCTATTCAAGCACTGAAGTGTCAAATTAAGAATTACTCCAAGTGAGACCACATTTTGAGAGACATAGCAGGGAAAAATTCTGACGTGACTATCTTCTTAAAATTCAGGCAAACAATTATTTTTCTTTTCTTCCTTGTTCATGTCATTAAAAAACAAACACCAGAAGTCCTACACCAGGATAATATTTAGCAAACTACCTTAACTCTCAAGACCTTGTTCATATAGAAATAAGCTGAAAATATTTATTTTAATTTACATAACCATGTGTTTCTAAGTACTTTCAAACCATACAATGAAATATGACATCTACATTGTCAAATAATTTACAATGCAATGAAATAACCGTATACAACACAAAAAAACCCAAACAAACACTAAAAAGCAAAAGAAGCTAAAGAGGCGAAGATCACTATGCACCAGATAAAGTTACTAAAATTCTAACTTGTGTTTCTGCATTTTTATTTTCAACAATACCATATCAGGAATTATGTTAGTAATTTTGCTGAATTTTTTTTTATTTTAGGAAATTAGCTTATACACACTGATCTGGCTCATCTGACAATAAAAGCTTTGTAATTTGACAACTTTCACACTGGAAAACGTAGTACTTTTCTAATTAGTCAGTGATTATTTTTTTTTCCATTTTACACCAGCAAGTTCTCTCCAGCAGTGAGAATTTATGGCTTGTAAGCTGAGAATGTAATAACCCTTCAATGACTGATGGTCACAAAGATCTGGTTAACAAGCATCTCTGAAAGACAAAGTTGGTCAGAAAGTACAACATATTCACATACCACAGTCAAGCCGAAACAGGAACAATTTACAATACCACAATGAACAGTTGGTGCACTAAATATGCAGACCTATTAACTGATGCATAAAACAGCCCCTCTTGTTCATGGTAAGTTTCTACTTTTCAGCTTGGCCTTGAACAATGGTACAGTGTTCATGTCTAATACCGTATTTTTTACAATATTAATAATGATGTATTACAGTGATCTAGAACACTGGCTTAGGCTATCAACAAGCAGAGTAGGTGGGCACTTCACACTAATTATGATGTAAAGGTGAAGCTTTTGTACCAACAAGTACACTGGAAGTACAAGATGGTGAGGTTTGGATTGTGTTTCTCTGTTTAGTGAAAATGAAGGACAAAACTTTCATATCTTCACTGCTGTATACCTCTATCATCACAAGAAGATCTTCTGCTAATGAATCTTAAAACAAAAGGCAAACTAGATCTGCCAAAATACAATCCAACACTTATAATGCGCCTGACTTCACAGATCAGTACAACTCCCTTTTTATTAGTCAGTTAAGTGCAGTTTAGCACCGTGGTAGAGACATATGTATTAAAATAACATCTCCTCATAAGCAACACCTGGTAAAAAAAAAATATCTTCCTTTCTCTTCCTCAACACATTTCCACCAATCATTTTGTGTCCCAATTTTCATTAATAACTATCATTAAAAAAA
>KZ505666.1:970546-1000884 GCA_002844005.1 Limosa lapponica baueri | reverse complement strand
ACAGTCCTTCCCGCGCCGGCGGTTGGAGCGGGATCCTGTGACCCGACCCGGCCCAGCCCCTCAGAACCGGCCTATGCTGGAGCCGCCGGGGGCGGGGAGAAGCGGCACACACGGTTCGGGCAGAGTTTGGGCTCCGATGGGCGGGTAGAGTAACGGCCGCCGCTGGCTCGGCGGTTTGGGCCGCTGAGGGAACTACCGCTCCCGGCGTGCCGTGCGGCGGGCGGCTGTGGTGTGTGCCGGGAGTTGTAGTCTGTGAGGGAGGTGGCCTCCCCGCGAGGCGCAGGGGCCTGCGGGTGGTTTTGGCGGCCTTTCCCTCGAAGCTAGAGGAGGAAGGGCGGAGCCTGCGGGCAATTGGGAAAGGGAGCGGGGCAAATGGGGCAAATAGTCTCAAATGCCCCGTAGCCACATCGAGGGTGGCTCTGGCTTGCGTCTGGGCTGCTACCGGGTGAGGCAATCGGAGCCAGCTCCTAGCTGTTATCAGGTACCACCGTCCGAACGGCTGTAGCCCAACCTAAAGGCGGCTCTGCCATCCTGCCAGGCAGCAGCCAGGCACCGAGGTGGATGGGCCTGGCTCTTGAACAGGCGTGGAAAACAGCCAAAAACTCCTCGAGTAGGAAAAATGTCATTAGGTGAAGGCTTAGGAACATTGACAGGGAATCAATGTTTAGAGAGATTGAGCTCTTGCAAAACCTGAATGAGAAATAAGAGCCATTGTTTATCTGTACGCAGGAACACAGGGTATTTGCCATCCTTCTCACTCACACTTTTTGTCAGACACAGTGTTTTCACAGTAGGCCTTTTCATTAATACCTTGCTTTTCAAGTGGATGGTGCATCTTGGGATATTTGAATACACTGGTGACAACCAAACAAGAAAAAACAGCCAAATCCATCTGAACCTTGATGAGTCACACATCTACTTCTGAAGAATCTGGCTGTAAGATACACAAGTTTGTATTCAGGTGATGTTGGAATACAGGTGGTGGAAATGAAGATCAATACATTTATTTTTCCTCTCTTGCAATCTGGTGTAGGTGTGCTAAGAACATGTATAGGCACATAATAAGCCATTTGAAAAATATATCCTGATAATAAATACATTGAAATTATTTAAATGCTTTACCTTCAAAATCAGCTTGCTATTAATAGTAAGATTTGTGAATCACATGATTTCTTTGGTGAATACCTGTACCTCAGGCCCAACCACAAAGGAAGGGTTTTGAGGTCATTCACCAGGGGAGACATGCTCAGTAATTTAGGTTCAGGCTCTGCCTGAACTCTCCATTTTGACTGCCTGCCTCTCCTCCAGGCCTGCCACTGTCATGCCTGCCTACTTCAGCACTTTTCTCCATGCCCCTCTTGCCAACAACAAATATTCATGTGACTTTTAATACCATCAGTGACAGAAGAAGAAAAAAGTGAGAAGTGCTGTAGAGAAGTACTTCAGTTTTACTTGATTGGAGTTGGCTTCAGTAAGGTGGAGTTACGTGGCATATGTGTGAAAATGTTGCTTAGAGGTCTGCAACTATTCTGGCTGCAGTTTTACTGCTACAGACTTATTTTATGATGCGCATAAAACAGCCTCTTAAATTACATTTTGTATTTACAGTGCAATATTTAAAGTTACTGTCTGGTGGTCTGCCGGGCTTTGTTAGCAAAACCACTCTGTTTACGCATTCCTACCCTTGGGATGTGGAAGATAAACTGGAAGACAGAGGGGTTTTTCCTGTCCTAGTATATTTTTTCTTCTTCTGTTAGCGTGGATGCTTAGTCTATTGCCTCCACTCTTTCTCTGTTTCTGTTCATGAATCCACCAGAGATTAAGCCACAGTGTACACTTCTCAGAAACGATAATTCAGCTTCAGAATTACCTGCTGATTACGTACCAGAAGAACTTCTGGGTCTCGGCTTGCAAAGAATCAAGACATGGGGAGCTGCTGCAAAATACTAAATGCCACAAAAGGTTCTGTCTTTTATCCTTTTAATGGGGTTAAAAAATAATAGTATAGAGTACAAAGTCAAAAGAAGCTTCCTCCATGCAGATCTAGAAGACAGAAATAACTCTGTTTTCTAATTCTTTTATACATCTCTTGTTAATCCTTATCACCAGCAAGCATATCGAGACGCAGTGAGTGAAGACAGGTCACAGCCTTAAGTACTCTGTGGTTCACAGAGGGAGCACCACAGCATCACTGAGGCTGGAGGGGACCCCAGGAGGGCCACAGTTCAATTTCCAACTCAAAGCAAGGTCAAAGCTGAATTCAGGCCAGGTCACTCAGGCCTTTGTCCTGTGGGGTCATTAAAATCTCCAAGGACAGAGATTTCACAGCCTCCCCCCGGGCAGCCCGGCTCAGTGCTTACCTGTCCAGTTTCAATCTGCTCGTTTTGTGTTACAGTAATGGCAAAGTTAGTACATAAACATTGAGTGGGTGGATTAATGGTAATTATGCATGAACATGTTTTTTTAATGTAGTCTTTGTTGTTGTTTGAAGACATTGAGAATCTTAATAATGCATTAATCTGTTTTGTTGCGTTTAGTATCATTTCTGATCTAATGCTTTTATTTCAACCGGATTGATGTCATTTTTTTATACTAAACAACACCTGTGCTGTTGATCAGCAATATCTGGCAACCTTGTCCAACATCTGATTCATTTCATTTTAACACTTCGCAGCACAATTCAGGAACGAATCTTCAATCTCTTGCAGTCAATAGAAATCCTCTCACTGCTTTTGGTGAGATTGTGGTGTTGTTCCAAAAGTGTCTTCAGTATATTCATCACTGCTTGCAAAAGGATAACATTTGCTTAATCTGAGGTCAACATTTGTCCTGTGTGTTGGTAGATCTTAATGTTTTTCATACTGTGAATTCAGTATCTTTGTTGTAATTCCTCAGTTCAGAGATAGATTGACATTTTTCAAAACTGTTTGCTATTGAATATTAAATAAGCTCTCTCTATACCTGAAAAGTAGCAGAGTGGATTCAGTTTCGTTACAGCGTTTTCTGCTGTTTAGTATGCACGTAGTTCGTTCAGTCCCACCAATTCTGAACTTGAAAGTGTCTTGCAATAAAACAATATCCTGACCTTCTTTGCAATTTCTTGGTGTTACTAGGACTGTCAGAAAAAGCAATCAAGTGCCGCATTACTTGTCGTTTTAATGGGAAAATTCTAGAACTCAGTGAAGTATCTCATGCATCCTGCTCTGCTAAGTCAGTGAGTATTGCAAAATGCAAAGATATAAAGGTGAGAGTATGTTTTAATTTCTCTTTAAGGAAATACCTGGCCTTTTGGTGCTGCTGTTTATCTTCTGAAATATAAAACTGTTCATACAGCAGGCTCTAGTCATCATTTACTTGACTGCTAATGAGTTCCATATATAATCTTAGGCGCACTTGTTATATTGTAAATCAAAGGTAAAAGTGGAGTCCACGCTATTATTGAAGATTTATGGCATTATTCAAATATTGCCACAGACTGGAAAAGTAAATCTTAGTTGAGTATCTTCAAGTTTGTTGAACTACAGTGTATTTCTTTGCCTAGTGACATTATTATAAAAATGCGTGTTGTATATTTAAGTAGAGAGAAACCAATAATACATAATAGCATTCTCATAAATAGCTATAGGGTAAAATTTTACATACTTTTTCGTATTTTGGACCTAGTTCTGTTCTGCTGAACACAAAAATGCCCTAGACCATTAAATTATGTAGGGACAAGACAAAACTTGTATCTTGTCTTGGTGGTTTAAAGTAGCATTTAAAGAACAGAATGATTCCTGAGACAATTTCAAATGTGCTAAAAGCCATTAGTCCTTTGATAAAGGACAAAGTTATTAAGGAAATGGATTTTTGAATACTTTTGAATATTTTTTGAATATTTTTCAATAATTGGTTCTTAAAATTCATATACATTGCTGAGGGATGTAATGAAACAATTTAATATACAAAATATGGTATGTGTGTGTTGGTTCTTGTTTGCTGGTGTTGCATTTCTAAAAATGCACAAACACTTTGCTAAAAGATAGCCAAAAATCAAGTGTGCATAGGTAAGTAAACAAACGTAAGTATGTAGTTGAAACTTACCTCCAGAAGAGAAAAACTGTCTTCAATAACACTCTTAACTAATTCTGCAGAAACAGCATGATGATGCCCTGTGGTCATTGCATCTCTTTTCCAATCTGAAATTCTTGCAAACAACATCATGATCTTTCTCAATGTCAGTTTGGAGAACTCAGCTGGCAACTGGGACTCAAATTTCACCTTTCATTTGCTCTGTTAATACACAAAGCAGCTCTGCAATGCTAATTCTGCCCTCAGCATCTCCCGAGCAGAGGGAAAATTATATTTTCACATTATACCTCGGTTCAGTTCTAACGGGTCACAAGGTGAATAGGAGCCAATAATGTCATATCAATGGGTGAAAGACAAGGCTTTCACTGAGACTGTGCGTGACACGTGAAGTGCTTTCCCTCTACTAAGTGTTGATAAGACGTGCACTGTAGTGCTGTGTCCAGTTCTGGGCACCTCTCCTTCAGGAAAGAAGTGGGATAATTGAAGGGAATCCAGAAGACAGGACCTGCAATGACTAAGGTCCAGAAAACAGATTGGAACATGGGAACAGAGTGAAAAAGTGGGGTTGTGTAGCCTGAGGGAGAGAAGATTCACTCACACGTTCTCTAACAGTCTTCAAATACATGAAAAGCTGTTGCAAAGAGAAAGAAAATAGTCTGCTCTTGCTTAATTTGAATAGGACAGGAAGTAATGGGTGTAGATGGGAGCGAGAACTGATTCAGAGCAGATATGAAGAACTTTTTAAGGATAATTAACAAAAAAGGTTGCCTGGAAGCATAATCCATGGAGTTCCAGTCACTGACCTTTAAGAACAGGTTAGACATCTGTTGGGAGATATAAATTTAGCTGATCCTGCCTTGAGATGTGACCTCTGAAGTCCTTTCCAGCCCTATGAGTCTATCATTGTGTGAATTCCAGCATGCTCAAAGGTTAAACTGATCATCCGCACTGGAAATGTCCATTCCCTAAGGTCTGAGCTACAGTCCATTAAAATCAGGGGGAATTTTTCCAGTGACTTTAATAAGCATTGGATCAGGCCCTAATTGAGTGTGTAATTTGGAGATGCGTATGGAATTTGATCCACAATTCTGTTAATGGCATTTGCAAATGAGAAGAATTCAACTCCTTTTCCCAGGATACATTAGTTTGCAATGGTTACAAGAGAAAGTAAACACACGCTGAAGAAGCAGTGCTAGATTTTTCTTAGAAAATTGAGTAGAATTGACTGAAGACAGACACAGGGAGATCTCTGGGGAAAAATTAGCAACTTTTCTCAAGGAAGAATATTTTAGACAGCTATTTTTTATACCAATAAAGCAGGGCCAGACAGAAAGAGACAGCAAAAACTATGTTAACAAAACTTTAAAAATAAATAGGTATCATGAATGTAAGAATGAAATGTTTGTCTCTGCTGAAAGATTAAATTAGCTGAGAGCCTGAAAATGGGTAGAGCAAAAGAAGGGGAGACATGGAGAAATTCTGTCAATCCACTGGATGCCATCAGTTGCTTAGTGACTGGCAAGGAAAGATCCATTCCCCTGTAGTCTGTTAACAAATAACATAAAGATTTTCCTCCTCTCTGAATGATCAATTAAATCGCAAGCGCTTATGCCAGCTAAAGCTCTGCCTCTGCAACTGCACGTGTTTATGCAATCCAGAGGAATACTAATATGCATAAAGTTAAGAGTTCGCAGATTTGCAAAATCACAGCTCCTGTGGGCATCCGCAGCTGCTCTGTTTTCGTGGGTTGTGTGCGTCTCCTGGAAATTCTTTCTCTGTTACCCTTGTGTTGTGGCAGGAAACAGGCAAGTGCTCAAAATTCTCCTCTAGCAGATGCAGGAAGCTAAGGTTACTAATGCGTGGCTAATACACACATGAAAAGATCTTTGCTTTTGATCAAGTCATTATCTCTAGGAGTAAGGACACAAGGTTTCTAGAGTCATCTCCCCAGTCTGTTTGTGGCAGACATGTTCTGTGCCTGCACATAAGCTTGAACACTCTACCTGAAAGATCATTTATGAAATATTTATTTACTTTGCATTCGGGGAAGAAGAGAAAAAAAAAAAGTCTGCATAATATTATTGATGGAATGTTTGACTGCCAAATGCTGAATTATTTAGAGCTTAATTGTACAAATGATACCCATGAGGACCTGTTAGATTGCAATATGCAATTGATACACTGGGCAAAACCAGGGACATGTCTCTCAGACTTTATTCTGGTATTTCAGTGGGTCACGTTAAAACAGGTATGAGCACTTTGCAGAGGCAAAGCTGGAATACCCGACAGCATTTCTGAAGTTGCAAGGAGGGAGAAAGGCCTGCAGAAAGCCCCATGTAGCAAAAGATTCCCTGGCCTGGATTACCCCATGTGGGACCTTTCTACTCCCAACCCATGTCTGCCCATTGACCAGTGATCTGTCATGCTGGGCACTGTTCCCTGATGCCTCCCTGCCCTGTGAGCAGCCCAGTCCCTTCTGCCTTTTGGGAAGTCCCACCTTAACGCTATGGGCACTGCAACCCTGTGCATGGCTCTTCGCCTACAACTCTGCATATTCACCATTTTCCTCGCCCAACACCAACTACTAACAAGGAAAGTTAGGAGAGTACACCCACTACTTGGGTTCTGTGCCTACCATACCTGTTGCAGATAGCTACATAAATAGATGTTTCACTGTTAAATTCATAAAATTAAATGCTTGTAAATATTTTGTGAGCATGCCTTTTAATATGGACTTTAACTGTGCAATCACTATTTTAATTCCACAGGTTTCCTGGCTTCAGTTTTGCTTTTCAGAGGGAAACACACTATAATACATTGAGACCTTTCTGCTCCCACTCCATCACCCCAAAACTACTTCTCTCCTATTTTGCTGCTTTGGTTTTTTTCCTTCCCTCTCTCCTAATCCACATTGCTCCTGTCCCTTTCTTCCTGCTGGCTAGCCAACAGGCAGGACAGCAATCTTCCCCTCCTTTCACCTTCAAATGAAGCAGGTGTGTTTTCTCCTCCTTTGTCCCTAGTATGAAAAAAAAACCAATTTAATAGAAATTAATAGCAACTTAATAGAAAACCAGAGTTAGCCACTGCAAACCTGGCATGTGATTTTTTTTCCTCCGCCTGGCCATTCCTTGCATTTTTTCCTTCCCCAAGTAAGGCAAATAATAGAAACCAGGAAAATGGGAATCTATAATGGATTAGAGAGTAGTTTCTATTCATCCACCACCCTCCCTCTCTGGGCCAGTACCAGAGGCTTCAGAGTCCCACCATAGACAGACAGCGGATAGTATCTTTCCCCATTGAGGCTCATCCTACTTTTAAATACTGGCTTAAGGCTTAAGATCCGAAGCACCATGTTATATAGCCTTATGTTGTTTTATTCTCTTTCTTCTTTCCTTTCCAGCAATTTTGGTGTCATTAGCAAAGTTATCAGCAAAGAGTTTACGTTTTCTTCCAGATCACTGATAAAGACATTGAACTGCGTTAGCTCCTTTGAAGCCATTAAATAACCCATTAGAAGAGAGTAGAAACATGCTGATGTAGCTGCTAATTGGTTCGCAGAGCATTTGATACAGGTAAATTGATTTTGTATAGTACTGGGGTTTTTTACCAGATTGTCATGCAGGGCTACATCAAATGACTTAAAGTAATCCATGGGTATGAAGTCAATACATCTACCTTAAGCAACTGCATTTTAATCTTGTCTTGTTGCTTGAATGCACCTATTTTCCATTAGAAACATATTGATTAGCATTACATAAGCTACCACCTATGAATTAATTTCTATTTGTTTCCTATATCTGTCTTCATTAGTATTTTGCCCAGGGTCTATGTAATGTTTGTAATTATCTGAACCCATCACATTTTTTCTTTACAGTGCCACATTCACTTTTTACCAGTCATCTGAAATTTCCCCTGTGCACCAGTATTTGTTCAGAATGAACATGAATGGCTCCAAGAGTATCTCCACCAATTTTTGTCATACTCTTGGGAGCATTCAGCCCTGAGGATTTAAACGTGTTTTGCTTTTACTGATGAACATTCTCTCACACATACAGTGAAAGGAAAATAATTTCATATCACTTCATTATTATAACAGAAAAAATTCAGCTTTTCAAAGTAGCTTCGTAAAAACTGTGCTTTCTTATCCAGAAACTAGTCCCCAGGTTAATTCAGTTTCACATCAAAGGCAAAGAACAAACTATTGCATTTTGCTCATTAGCTATTCAGAGAACACAATTGTGACAGAAAAGCTGAGCTGGATTTTGGCTTCGGAATCAGTAACAAAACTTTTAACCAAGTTAAAATATTGGATGTTCAATCTTCGGGACGGCCAAGCCAAAAAGATCCCTCTTTAGGCAATTTTCACATTCTAAGTTGAGTTTCCAAGTCTGGCACATAATCTTCAGCAAATCTTAGGAAGCTTGATCTGGATAGCTTGGATGGACAGCAAAGCAAGGAACTGCATCATTACATTTTTACCAAGTTACTTCTTAAACCTGAGAATTAGGCTCTTCCTTAAAAAACTGTCATGCATTTGGGAAAGTTTGTGTATTCCAGTGACATCATGCGTGGTATTTCTTCACAACTTTTTCCTTTATATTTAATGAAAAGGGAAATGAACTGTTAAATCTTATGTTTGTCTCTTAGAGAGTCTACTGGATAGAGGTTTCTGAACGACTCTTTTGGGCCACTAACTCAATTTTAACAAATTTCAGTAACAACAACTCACTATAAAAGACTGGACAGAATGGGAGGGCATTCTGGCCACATTATGACTGACCTGACTTCAGATTATTTCAACTTGGATGACATGGCACGTTAGGATGGCATGCAAGGATCCATCCTCACACGGCCTCTGTCCAGAGAGGATGGATACATGAATTAGAGGAATTTACCCTGGTAGGAGAAGGCTGACAATTTATACTCTGTCATAATCAGTCAAAATCTCACTCACCATAGACGAGCTCTGAGTACAAAAGATGTAGGTAAATGACAACTGTGACATTATAGTAATCGTTCTGTTTAAAATTGCAGATGACTGTAAAAATTTGATAGAGAACTTTTCCATCACCTCATCACATGCTTTTTGTGACATGGCTGCGTATAAAATCAGATGGGCCACCTAGCTTGAAACATGGCTTGCTTACATTTCCAGCATGACCTGAAGATACCAAAAGAAAATCACAAGTTCCCAAACTGTAATTTCCTGCCTGTGGCTACCTGCTTAAAATATACTTTGAAATTACCTAACACCCAGGATTTAGTTATGCTTCCTGCTGTGTGGAAGGAAAATTTCCAATGCTGGTTGAAAAAGGCAGGGAGCACGTCTTTCCTCAAGTGTCTCGAGGATCGGGGACCTCTCATAGGAATTCTGGCACCATTTCACAAAAAAAACCCCTGACTTTCTTCAAAAGCAGACTTGTCAGGAGGCAGCCTCAATAACTTCAGGCTCTCCTGCACTACCAGAGACATGGGCTGAGTCATCTTGCCAAATAGCTAAGTGACCACTTTCCCAGTGCTTTGAAACGCGTAGCTCCCAGGCATCCTCACCTCGCTGTCACTGATGTGATGCGAAACGGGCTTCTCAGACGGAGGCTCTCCTTCTAATCTGCTAGTTGCTTCAGGCCCTGTAATTTTTTAAACCATGTCTATCACACAAGGAAGGGTGCAATTTTCTGCCGTGGCATGTATCTTTCACTGGCGTGTGATTCGCAGTGAGATGAGGCGAGGTGTCTGAAAGACATGCCCGCTGACAGTGATGGCTTGATGACTCAAATCTTGTGGATTTTCTAAGGCATCAATTTCCTCCTGGGACAAATAAAATAAAAATCCCTCCATTTTATCTTTCAGTGATAGATGTTGTGTTATTGTAAAGCCTTTATACTCCCAGCAGCAAGTACTTAAGTACATACTACATGCTGTGGTTAAATCAGTCAATGCAAATCTACTTGGATACCTTTATCACCACCTCATCCTTTCTTCCTTAGCCTTCTCTGGAACAATTTGCCCTTTTTGTGGAAAACTACCCACCATTCCAAGACATTGTTCAGCCAGAATCAAGCTTCATGAAAAGCTAAAGCGTGCAGGCAGGGTGGCTGCGTAAGCACATTGGAATGTATTTGCCAAAGCCCTTTGTCCAGGGCTCCAAATCAGTAACCGCTGTGTCACGGACTGCATGAAGGGGTATCATCTTTTATTCAGTGGACTTTGTACTATGTAAATTGAGGCATACCCACAGGTAAAGATATGGTATCATTTTTTTACAGGTGGAGTCTACGCACCTGATGCACTCTTAATCTTCTATTTGTTTATGCTCATTTATTAGCTAGGGTTTTCAACTAACAATGGTGTTAACGTGGCTGTGCCATGAAATGCATGTCTATGCACTTTGACCATTTATAATGTGATATCGTTTTTACCCCAAACCCAAATTTTCTATTTCAGACATTGCTTTTGTTCCTTCTCTATCACTTTGGTGGGGTTGTGACATACCACAAAGAGTATCTTCCGGAGTAGGACATCATCATGTTGTTTCTTCAGTTATAAACATTATTTTCCCTCCTCAGAATTTCATAATCAACGTGACATTCTGGCCTTGTTCTCATTTCAAGAAACCTATTTCCCCTCCAGAAATTTTACCTCCTAAAAACAGTAAAAAATTTTAAAAAGACTGGTGAAAAACTTACCAAAAAAAAAAAGCATTTCCTTTTCTGGGATCTGTCACAAGGAAACAAGTTTATCCGTTGAGAGCCCTTTCCTAGATCATTAGGAGGTTATATTTCCAGCATATCTCAAAAGCCTCCTTTGTATTCAAAACTGCCAAGAAACTGAGTCACCTCCATTAGAAACGTCAGCCACGAATAAGACTTCTGTCCCTCCTTCCTGAGACTACGGGGAGAACCATTCCACTGTTAATGGCTGTGCCGTAGGAGGAGAGCTGGTTAGGTGCCAACAGGCGGTTCAGGTTGCCACCTTGAAAGCAAATTTTCCCTGAGAACCAAGAATGACCTACAGAGTGTGGTGAAATGCAGAGGACAAATGGTATCTCTAAAAGGAATGGTGCCAGGAAAGCTATTTCATTCTCATTTGGGTTCCTGACAGTCTCAAGAAACAGCACAGAAGATTTAAGTCTTTATTTTGAATGTCCTTCCTTCTGAGGGCTCTTAACTAGATTCCTACTACACATTTTATGCTTTTTTTGGTAAATATCTACATTGCAAAATTGTTCCATGTGATGAGTGATGTACAGAGACGGGAACTTGGATATTTCATAGTGGTTCTAGGTTTGCTGATGACTTGTTTTTTTGCAGAGCTAGAATATTGGAAAGAGATTTTGAAATGCACTGTGTCATCCAGGTTGCATCCATTGCTCTTTCTTGCTAAACCTCTGTGAAAACTCCCGACATATATACTTGCCAGCAAAAGCAGCCAGATTCTTTGAAGATGACAGGAAGCAGGGATTTCTTTTATAAGGTGCTTAACCTACATTTCAACCCTATTAAACAAGTGCAGAGAAGCCTACTATCCTCTTATTCTTTTTTTTTTATTTAAGTTACTAACAGCAGTGCTATCGCTTGTCCCCCAAGTCATGTTATGTTGACAAAGAGGAAGGAATGTGATGTTCATTTTCCTCAAGGGCATCTCTTACCATGTAAGCTGACTTCCTTATTGATTGGTACCTGTCAATAAGTAATCAGAAGCCTAGGGATTGTCTCTCTCTCAGTCCGTCACAGATCATTTCCCCAGAGTAATCTACTTGCTGTAGGGCAACAGGGATGTAGTTGTTAGGTATTTATTTTCTTATTTAAACACATATTTTACTGTGGTGGAGGGAGCAGGAATGACAGTGACTAGGTAAAATAAATGTGAATTAAATGGACTTCAGGGGAAATGCAGTTTTGTTTTCTAAATTTCTCGAAGTGTGGTAATCAGAAGGGTTAAGTGTTTCATCATAAGTAAGGCGTGTCTCGAACTTTTGGCAGATGAAGGGAAAGATAAAGCTCGGGTTCTCAGGGAGGTTTTGAGAAAACAAGGTCAGTGCTTTTCAAAGAAAGCTTTTTAAAAAAAAATACTTCAAGGAGTCTCAAGGATAAAAAATGATTTCTGGCTGGAGTAATTTAACAACCAGAAAATAGAAATCCTTCCCAAGCTGACAAATGTTTAATACCTAACCAGAAGCCTCAAAATTCTCTTTCACCCTAGTGCTAGACTTTTCTGCACTGAATAATGGCATCTTATTAAAAACTTGTTAACTGGTGTGACACTAAATGCAAGTTCGTACAGGTCTCTTACACTTCAAGTTCTGCTGGTGTACTATCTTCAGTTTTCACAACTGTGTTACACAACAATTTCAGTAACACTTCTGCACTGTATCTATTGAAAACACAGTGATTATGAATGCTAGTATCGTGAGCCTGTCCTCATTTTCCTAAAAAATACACAGCAGAGATGAGTGATAATGCAAACTAATCTGCATCAAGACCCGCTTGGTGGTCAGAAATGCAGACATTTTGCAAAAAGGACTCTTCTTAATCAAAAGAGAAGAAAACCATCTGAAATTGATTTTTCAGACATGAAAAAGGCTGCATTATGCTACATTATGCTACTATTTATTTCTTCTCATCTTAACCTGCTAAATGCGGTCAACCATTGATTTTACAGTTTCTAGTGAAGAGTCTTACTCTTGGACAGTGAGAGCGCATTTATATCAAGCACTGAATTTACCCCTGTTACAGCTGTTAAAAAATAGATGTAATCAAAAGCAGATCTTATTAATGGTCAAGAACCCTAGTACAGATGAATGCATCCTATCTTTGACGCTAAGTCCTTAGGGAGTAACCTCCACCAATTAACAGAGGCATTTGTACAAATACTTTTAGCCAGTCTGTCCTCCCAGGAGTGTTTAACGCTTTTAAGAAAATTACTCTCTAGCCTTGTGTAAAACAACATTGAGGAGGGGAAAAAAAAAAAAGAAAAGAAAAAGAAAATCCAGCAGCTTACTGTTTTCCTTTCAGGCAAGGGAGGCATTTCACAAAGCTGGCAGTAGCCTAAACACTTTTTCAGATTGGGTGAGGGGGTGGAGGTATGAAGCAGATACACAGACTATTTCATCAGCCTTGCTGTCCTGATTTCAGAACAGTGCTCAGAAGATCACAGCAGGGTGCCCTATGATGCTCTTTGCAGAAAGACTGAAGCCGCCGTCGTGAAGATTTTGAAGGCCAAAATGTCAAATACTTTTCCTTAAGTACCCTGAGACACAACCTTCAGTCTTCAAAAGGAAAGCAGAGGAAGTTTATTTTCCAGCCAATTGCTAAATTCAACTCTAAACCAACCTAAAGCACCACAAGAACATGCTTCCAAGCCATGTAAAACATCCCATTGACAATGCAGGGACTGATCTGTCAAGGGGCACAACTCTCTGCACTGAAAGGAAAAACAGCATTCACATCTAATTTTCCAACACGCTGATAATAGTTGAGAGGCTTACTTAGGCTTTCCTTAAGTACATCACCTTTTACAGTTTACGGTTAGGATCGTTTTTATTTACGCATAGCTGGAGATAAGATACATAATTTTTTCAATGTGATTATAAATGTTTTAAAGCAGGGAACGGATCCTGCTGGGTATCTTCAAGCAGTAACTAAACTCACACCCCATGTAAATCCCCTCTGAAATACTGGTTTCTTCTTACATAGAGAAATGGTGTTCTGTGCTGTTATTTGAGTTACTCTGTGCTTCTTGTGTACTGGTGTGTGTTGAAGTTACCATGGTCGTTAGAAAAGCCTTACTCCAAACCCCTGGTTTTCCTTAAAAAAAACCCCAATCCCTGTATTCATAGTCCTCATAGTTGTGGTAACAACTTTAAAAATAGGAACCAGACAGTGCAAAAAACTTCTGGTGATTTTAAAAACCTCTTGAAACAATAGCACTAAGAGGTATGAAATACTGCATACTTCTTAAGGGAGTGTTAATTCTTAACTCGTAAAGACAAGTTGAAGGGACATAAAGTAGGAAAAAAACCTAAATGCACCACCAAAATAAAAACATACAAAAGAGAAAGTGTCTTATGAGCCATAGTCATGGTTGCTACTCAAAGCAAGTGGTAACTGTAAGCTCACTTTTTACTGGCAGCTACTAAATTCCAGTCCAAGCTGACACTGGTCGCTCAGGTACCGCTCTTCTAATGGATAAATCAAGTAACTTAGCAAAGGGATTTCCAGATAATCTTTTTTCTGGGTTTTGAAAGTTCATCTGCACTGCAGAATCCCCCAGGAAGGCATTCAGTTTCTGCTAAAAGGCCAGCCACACACATTTCAAGCAGCTTTTAAATCCCAGGTAAGCAATCCACAGACTGCAGACAGCCTTTTTTCAAGAGCAAATTATGTGAAAAATGGGACCTATTTTGCTTTACTGAAACCAGACATCTCCAAATCAGAGGTATTTAAAACATTTATTAGCATTAATCATTGTAGGTTAAATAAAACACAAAACCTACATTTTAGGGCAAAAAATATTATTAGGTATGATACAATTAATATGTAAAACAGAAGGTAAAGTATTAACAGATTGCAGCATCCCATACATGAAGCGAGTGGGTCCAGCCCAGTCAAAGCCCTTACATAAACAAAACAGAGGAAGAGTACTTAGCAGGTGATTTTAAACTTACAATTTATCTCTGACTCTGGTTTAAATAATTAAGGGTAGGATAGTAAAACATATCATTGTTGTACTGAAAAGGTCTGATTATAGTCAAGAGTGCTCGCATGTATAATCTATCTAGTCACGCTTATTACCACGTGCCATGAAGGATTAGTGAAGACAAGGGATGACAGGTAACTTTTTTAGGTATTGATACAGACCCATGTTACACTGTAGCACTTCAGATAGACCTGCTGTACCATGAACAAGAATGACACATTTTTTCTCTTTTTTTTTTTGGGGGGTGTAACTTGAATACTTCTGAGCCCCAATTCTTGGATATCTCAGTCTGCAAGGCAAAATTTTCCTGTAATATGCCATTCTCATGCATAAAAATGGCAAGTCAACAACTGTACCTATGTGTATCTCCATTTTCTTGCTACCTTTCATCCGTAACTTTAAGTTCATAAAGGTGAAATGACCATTAACAAAAAAATGTACTTACAGAATACAATGTGCAGTATATGAGAACCAGACATAGTGAAAAAACACTACACGTCAGCAAAACAATATAAAACTGTACTTATATACACACACATATGCAAAGCATATATGAAAACTAGTTCCTTCATAATCTCGTTTTTAAACTAGTTCATGACAAGCCAGAAAAGCAAGTCACCCACAGCTGGGCAGTCAGAGTCTTGAGTCACGGTGCAAACAAGCTCCACCAAACGTCCTTGGCACTGCAGCCTGGGCTCCAGTCCTGCTGCCAGCTCTCTTGAGAAAACCAATCTTGGACAAATCCAGCACCAGCTGGCCAACCTACAACTGCAGTCTTATTCTTCTTATTATTATTAGAGCAGATCAGCTACAGAGCCAGGTGCTCCTGTACAGCAGTTTAGCTTTTCACCAGCCATTAACTACTAAGAGAAATTCCGGTTACTGCTCAAACTTTTGACTCTGAGTTTGGGGATTTTTTTGTATGTCATTTTTCTGGCTGTTTATTTAGGGTGGTGGTACCTTCCAAGCAACACAGGCAACAAAAGGAAGCAGAAATTATGAATTTTGCAGTTGAAAAATCACAATTTTTAAAACAAACTGTTTCCCCATTTGAAGAGGCAGGTTAAAGCTGCACTTCAGCTTTGAGGGACTGCAGAGAGGTAACATCATCATCAAAGGCAAGTCCTGTCTTAAGAAAAAAAAAAAAGGCGAGCTGCTCTGCACAGCACAGTGACCTGTTATTTTTTCACCTGTGACTTCAGAGTTCCCCACCGAAGCTCACTGTAACCCAAATCTCAAGAACTTATACAAACAGAATCCCTATTCATTTAAATCTTTTTCTTGACTATAAGCAAAACAAGGTGATTTAGATTTGACCCAGCAAATGCAAAAATACCTTTAAGCCTACTTAGCCAGCATTTGAATTTTAAAATCTGCCAGAGACCCACTGTAACAACTTCCAGTTTTAAACTATTTCAACGTACAACTCATAAACCTGTTCTGATTCACATACAGCTCAATGGCAGCTGTGAGAGCTGGATATTCAAGACAATAACTATTTGATACAGATAATGATCAATTGCCAGTTCTAGCATAAACTAAAGCATACAAGGTACCCGCAGAATTGTCTTACAAAACTTTCAGACATCTCAAGTAGCGTTGGAGGAGTTTTCAGATGTCACATTAAAAAAAAAGAAATATGCCGCAAATATTTATGAAAGCCTAAAAAGCAGTAATGCATAACTACCGTGGGTTGAACTAAAATTTATGACACCTTTAAAAACATGGGTTCAACCTCACCTTGTTTTCTTGGTAACAGGTCTAGCCTCTTACTGGGTTTTATTTAAAAAGAACCAGATCTCTTGCAGCATTGGGTCATAGATCCCATAAATTAATGAATCTGTGATGTTCATAAGTTTGATATTTCTTTCATGCTGAAGGCCAGGTTAACTTCCCTCTCCCCACCCAGCTGAAAGATCCGGGCATCCACGGCAGATTTCCTTGTACTAGGATGGGATGAAATATTCCCTAAAGGAGCCTGTGTCTCCATCCTCAGCTAGCAACAATGATGATTGCTGAATTTTTACTTAAATAACCCCAGATTATCTGTAAAATGACTGCTGCAATGAAGCAGCACGACGGATCATATATCACCACAGGTGACAACCGAAAGTTTATCCAAAATATCCTCTTTCATGGTAGATGTCTAAGTCTGTGCATTATCCAAGGGCATATTTTCAAATACGAGTGCTTCCAAAGGAGTCCAAAATATCTGAGAAATTGATTATATGTGAAAAAACAATGCAGATTAGATTCTTAGATAAAATCCAGTAGGACATTTCCCACCTATAACTACTTCAAGCCCTCTGAAGACAAAGAAACGTTCCCGTTGATTTCATCTGGCTCTGTTTCAAGCCCTAATAATTAGTGCCACTTTATCAAAGCAATCTCATAACCAAGCAATAAGGTCTGTTTTTTATGTATAAACATGGAAACCCAGCTCTAGCCTGCCTGTTCATGATTTATTGTGGAAAGCTGTTTTTCCCTTTTGTTTGCTTTTCAGAGTCCCTCAACAAATGTGCAGTGAGGTTAACTTTCCTCATAAGAGAACAAATTAACACTGTGGAACGCAGGCTGGGCTTTGGTTTTGAAGCCTACATTCTTACCCTAGTTTCGATTTCCAATTAAATTGATGAGTAAGATAAACTCCTATTTTATCATCTCAGTCACACACATTCATGAAAGATGGAAATGGAGAATATATAAGAGTTTTACATTATTTCTAGGTCATAAGTACCTGTGGGGTACTTTCTTTTCTACACTGTATTTAGAAGTACATCAAGCTTCAAAGGTATCCCCCAGTGGGTCTTCCATACCACATCCTGATATGGGTGAGGGGACTACTCCACAAATTCACAGAACTGCATTTGTAAAGAAACACTCTGGTTTGCTTTATTCAATTCCAGCCTTTAACCCCAAATTATATTGTGCTCTCTTAAGCTGCTTCTGCACAGAAGTATCGTTCTTCCAACTTGAAGACCTCTTGGAGCGTTGCAATGAGACCATGAAGGAGTGGGACAGTGTGGCACTCTCTTTTAGAAACAAAGGAATTGGTATCTTTGAGCAGAGACAACTTTGGTCCAGGGCACAGATTTGGAGGAAAGCTGATAAGTAGTGGAGCATTAAGCTGGCGTTTGTGTTCTTTTTACAATTCCAGTAATTAATGAAGCCTATGCCCTAGGAAAGGGAATCAATTCAGGCAAAGCACAATGGCTGCATCTTCACTTTTTTCCAGAGCAGAGTGCAACTGCATTGGGTCCAGCAGTCTACTTCATGACAACTCCTTCTTACACATACGCAGCATCTCCTGGCACAGATTTTGACTTCTAGCCTGTAAAAATTGCACTCACTCATCCTTTGGATCCTTTTTTTTTTTTTCTAGTTAGCAAATTCAGTCCATTTCTTGTTGATGTTTACCGGAAGTATGAGATGAAGCCACAGATATAGAAAAATACTGAAGCAAAGTCCAGCTAGAAAGATGACAGAGAAACTGCAAGCCAAAATTCAGGCTTTATGGGGTTTTTTCATGCTATTATTACAGAGAAAACTCTAAAAACATGCCAAGTCCACTTTGCAATGTAAGAAAAGGAGTTTTTGCAGCAGATCTAAAATTTATATATAAAAGGATCTTTTTATTAAAAAAAAAAAACAAAACCAGTCATTGGCTTAAACAGAGAATTGGAGTACTTTGACATTGCAATTTTGACAGGATATTATAGAGGATTTTTCAACTAGGTTTTGCAAAATCCCTTTGAAGTAAAGCTTTCTGCTTCTGGTCCTTGCATTATTGCTGATGGGAAGTATTGAAATTACTGCTTTCAAGATAAGGAGCCGCGTCACTGAGATCATGAAGTCCTTTTCTCAGTGAAAAAAAACCAAATGATGCTGTTTTTCAAGTAAATCTAAAAAGATCAAGTTGGGTCAGCAGCACCGCCTACCCGTCTGTGAAGTCTGCTTTCCAAGTTTGATTGCGCCATTGTTACCGTTTTCATGAGGATCTAAGGGTGGAATTTGCTGACCTGAAACACACAAGGAGACAGTGAATTCAATTTTCCTGAGGTAGCAACAACACATGCAGATAACAGTTAGGATAATTTAGCTTGCATAAGAATTACATCTGTGAAACTTCACCAGAAAGCAACCGTCTCCTGTGTACCTTGATTCTTTTTCCTTGCATCCTGCTTATGGAAGATTAACATTTTCAAGAAGTGTATGAAATATGGCGATTAAGAATGCATGAAATACACTGAAATTATGTTATCCATGTATTTAAAAAAAAATAGTTATCTCACTGAGCACCTTATAACTAAGAGAAAATTCTCAGCTTTCTCCAAATTCCATTTAAATGCGAGTAGTGCTAGTCTAACAAGACCTTGCCTGTCCTAAATCTGCATGACATTTAGTCCTTGTACACTAGAGTTTTACAAAGCACTGTAAGTAAACAAAAATCTGTTCTTTTCATTGAATCCCTCCCTCCTTTGAGGGCTACCCATGTCTTTCCAGTTGACAGCTTTGATTACTTAACACACCACCCCCCACCACCACCCCCAACTCTCCTGACTTTTTAATCATCTTATGGGGCGATTAATTTAAGTGTTTGAAAGAATTACAGCCATCACAGGAGAGCTAGAGATCTCTCCCAGGGCAGAAGGCACTGCTCCAACTCCCTCCCCCGTGTGCCCTTTTAGTACTGCTGCATCTTTTGTCTAGCTGGCTTCCTACTCATGGACAACATACAATGTGCTCAATAATTAGAATTATAAATAGAAAAAACAAGATCCTCCCAGGTCCAATCTATCCTCTGTCTCTGGTGTGGGCCTGTTTTTTCCATTAAACCCATTGAGTGATCTCTCCATCAGTGTCTTACAGTCACGCTAACATACTTGCACATTACATTGTGGATTTGCTGCAAATTTTTTCTGAAGTTGAACCTACTTTCTATTAATTCCTCCTGGTTTCACTATTACCCGTGTTAAATAACAAGAGTTAAAATATTTAACTTTTTTTTTTTTGTTATATGCCACTTTCAGAGAGCATAAAATTCCTGTGGACAGCTCATCATAATCCAGGTAGATTTTACAGTTTAGGTTTTCCCATCCTCTGCTGCATTTATTCGTAGCTCTCTCTTGCCAAACATTCTATGAGTTATGTACCTATGTTGAAGCCTTGAGTCCTACAAATTACTTGGAGGAGTAGTTTTGGCAGGGCAAGCAGCTAAAAGCATTCAGGTAAAATCCAATCCCAATGAAATCAAACTGCAAAAACTTGTCCCTAAATTACCTTTGGTCAAGCCCATCAAAATTTTACCTCTCTTTTTCAGTCAATTCTGAACAGGTATGTTAAAAGTGTGACTTTTGAAGCAGATCATCGTGGGCATTTGCACAACTGATTGAGAGGGGAAAAATTCTTCACGTTACTAAGCTAAAGATACTGTATTTGGTCCAACCGAGTGAGAAAAGGGTACCTTGAGGACTGAAGCATGTATAAGCACTGACATCACAATGCTACACTCTATTTAGGTCACTAAAATACCAACTTCACACCCTGCTTACATAATGTTTGGACTTTAATTTTTTAAGTGCCCTTCCAAAATAAAATAATAGGTGGTTGTAGACACAGTTGTTACATGCATTAGTTCTGTTGGCTCTGTTTGGATATAAAGACAATCCACTATTTTTTAAAACTCTAGAGAATATGAAAAGCATAGTATCTGTGACAGGCTTTCCAAGAAGGTAATGCTGTCCTTGTAGAGACCTGGAGAGAACTTCTGCATGAGGTACCTACTATTTCCAAAGTGTTTTCAACTCAGTCCCAGATAAAATAAAACCCTGTCAATCCAACTCAGAGCACAATGTAGCTAAAGAAGTTGGAATGTACAAGACACAGTTTCCATAACATACCACTAAGCAAATACTCTGTAAACATTTGGTTCTTCTAACAAGCAATTTTGGAAGAGGAGAGCTTTAATATGCAAACTAGCTTAACCTTCATTTTAGAAGTCGGCATTAAACAACGTTATCTCTATTCGTTTTCTCATTCAGCATTTCATAGTTCTTACGAGTTTCAAGCCTTTTCTACAGTACTCTTGATGCATATGCAAAGAAGCAGGCAAGCTTATCTTTGGAGCAAAACCACTGCAGGCTTCAAGGTCAGCGAGCATTTTGTTCCATTCAGACTAGGACACAATATATCTCATTAAGAATTGCCTTGATTTATTTAATTTCTCAAAACAGCAAAAACCACACAAACAACAACTACAAATAATAAAGAGAAAAAAAAATATCTCTAGATATAATATTTGCTGGTTAGTTATTCTGGCCTTTGAACTTAAGTACTGTTTGTCATTAACCAGCCGTGTTTTCTGCTGTTTGGATACACCCCCCTTGAATTCAATACAAGAAAATAAAGCTTTAAACAGTCTAAAAGTTCTTTAAGTTTTAGATTATTTTTGTTAGTAGATGAGTTTTCTCTCCATTACTATTTCTCTTATTACCAGATTTATTAAACCACCAAGTTAAATCATTTTAGTTTTAGTAACAAGACTTATCCCTGCCCAAGCAGCTTTTACTATCCAGTGTGCAGCTGACAGGAGTAAACTCTCTTGGAGCATAAAACTCAGTCTAACACCTGAGAACCAGCTCCGCAGCAAACAATACGGTGATTTTTCACCAAAGGTCGGGGGAAGTGGATAAAAATAATCAGTCAGAAATCCGACCGTCTTTCCCTGGGCCTCCTTGACAGCTAGTCTCACAGCAGACGCTGTAACAGAGAAAGGTTTAAACAGCAGCAGAACACTAAGAAGGAGCAGTGAAATGCTGAGCCTGCATCTACGCTTCCTGCTTTTAAACCAGCTCAATCACTATTGCTGCCTAAAAGCACTGTGATCATCTCATGTCATCATTCATCTCTTGATAAATACGGCATCAATATTGCTGACATCAACTCAATCTAGCTGGCACCCAGTCAGGATCAACAGAGGTCACAAACTGAATTAATTTTTAGAAAATATATAATCATTTTAAAAGTATATCTCACTGGCATATATAGTCTCTATTCCAGAGCAATAAAAAATACCCCTATATTAGATAACATACAGCACTGTTACTTTATGCTATTTCTTTCATGCAGTTGATGCCAGAAAGGAGCAGTGGTGCCCTGACATCCAGCCCAGCAATTCTCCTGCTGAAGATATAAACAGATTAAGACAATTCCTCCTCAAACCAACGACTGCTCTGTTAAGACAGAGCCAGCTCAAAAGGTCCAGGAGAGATTGAAATCTTCTGTTGCTTAACTTAAAGATGACAAACTCGAACAGAAATAGAGTCTCTTCTCCATTTCACAGAGCAGGACAACAACTATCTAGCTTGCCAAAGACCACCAACAGCACATCTTAGGATTCCAGATGAAAAGGTCAATTGCACAGAGAAAAACAGCTGCACGTACATTTATGCAAGAACTCTGCAGCTGGACTGATGAAGGAACTTACAGATATACTATTACTGAGACAGTATAAAAGTTCCATATGGTTTCCGTTGCTGATATTTCTAAGGAGTGAGGTCCACTGACTGGAACTTAAAAATTAGATTTTGCACTTGTATTAATTAAATATCTGATTATATATTTTGGCTTCAGTTCACTAATGTTTAGACTGTGTTTCACAGATTTTGTGCAACAAAACTGTTTGTAAACGTGCACCTCTATGCATTCATGCAGATGTCTTGATGTCTTCCATGCTCTCATTCTAGTAAACACACCAAGGTGTCTAAAATAAGAACTGTCGCAAGAGGCTGCTCAAATGTAGGGTTACATAAATTGTCATGGTTCTGAAGTGAACCATCCAGGTTAACAGGTGGGAAGCACTAAATCAATTGCATCTTCTCCTTCCTGGCATATTTGAGTTGGGCTGAGGCAGTCCAGGATGAAGGTCAGAGTCTTCCCAGATGCCTGGTAGATTTCCAACTCCTGCTATTGAATCTGAGACTTGTTAATGTGAAGAGATTAATCAGCACTCTGGGAGTTGCAGTTCTGAGAGTGCCAGAGGCAAAGAGATTGGGAAATGGGAGGGTGGGACAAGAGGTAAACAATATGGGAAGGGAGAATAGTGAAAACTGGAGCAGGGAAGCAAAGAGGGACTGGCTGACAGCCCTGCAAGCACAACTTGAAGGCAGGCGGATACGGATTGCTCTGCTGCAGCTGGAAGCACGAAGCACCATCACAGTAATAGAATCTGCTCTCTTTGTTCCTTCTTGAAGGCAATGCTTCAGTTACAAGCTGTGGCATCCATTAACTCGGAAAAAAAACAAAAACCAACAAGCTTGGCGTTGGCTTTTTGGTTTTGTTTGGGTTTTTTTTAGCATGAAACTAGTTTCATCATTGACCTGTACAAGACTGCCTGAAAGGCTAGGAACAGCCTTAAAGCTGAGTGTGAGGAAAAATACCCCACAGCTGGTTACCATGCTGACACAGGGACAAACACAACAGTGCACTGAACAGATACTTGTTTAGTGTGGAAACAGATGTGATGTGATCAGCCTGAGCTGGCACACCCAGAAAGAAGCCCAGTCCTGCTATTGTCTAACACAACCACAACAATTCTGCTACGGGTAAGAGGCAAGATATCACGTTGGCTTTCTCCACATTTCTCCCATCTGTTCTCTTCCTGAAAATCATGTACAACTTGATTTTTTTAGGAGGCTGGCGGAAGGGGAGATTTTCATTAGTGTAGGATGTGAAATCCATGGCTCACCTAAGAAAAGGCAGACTTATTCAAATAGTGGTACAACAGCTATACGAGGGCCAGAACTGCCTCCTAAAATTGCTAATTTTATCACAGCAAGGTGAGCCCCTGCAAAGCATTGCTCTCTATAAACCTCATTAATAAAGCACAGCCATCTGTGAAGGCATGACAGAAAGAAGCAGGCACATCTTAACCAACAGTTTTGGCATTTACATACAAGACTCTTTCTGTACCTGTAGGACTTAAAACAGTCACATTTCTTATCTCCCCAAATCTTTTCATCCTTTGAAATCAGTTTCACTGGTATTTTAGAAGCTCCCCATGTCTCCTCACAAGGGTTATAAAGCTTGGCACACCAAGTTAGTCTCCAGTTTCTTTTACTCCCCCATACTTGCAGTGAAGCAGGATTTCCTCAACTGACAGAGATGACTGCTGTTTACTTCATGTTGCAAGTTTTCATGCAAGGTAACACATATTTACAATAAAGGATATTGCATAACTAGACATAGTTAAGTTGCAATTACTTTAATACTCCTAAGAGCCTATCTAGCAGCATCTCCATGCAAGAAAATAAAGCTCCCTTTTTTTGTTTTTAAGCAAATTGGTAGAATGCTGACACCGAAGTTCTTGCTAGGGGAAGCAGCAATACAAACAAATTTTGCCCATTTAATTAAAATCTGCAGGATCCTCCCCTCCCCCCAAGATTTAAATCTTACATACATCAAAGTAAACAACAGAATTCCTAATGACTTTAATTACTACGAGATCCAACTTTGATTTGAGGTCCTGCTGTAATCAACTTTGGGCTGGTTTAGTTTATTTGCTAGTTTTTGTTGAAGGGCTCTGCTATGGTTGGAGAAAAATCCAGGACCCCACAAGTTTAACTTTAATAGTGCAAAGGCCATTAATCTTAGAAATGGAGGGAGTGTAAACTGTAAAGAATATAATCTAAAATACTTATAAGTTAGGGCAATGTTTTTCCATCCTTTCACAGTAGGTGAACACCCCCTACAAAAATTCAGTTACGAGCTTGGGCTGCCTTAAAAATAGCACGTGTGAATTGCTTTGCAACATAAAAGTACTTGCTTGTCATAAAGTGTTTTTTTCATAGACTTCTTCACAGTAGTTCACAGATATCCACACATCAGCAGATAACAGGATGAAAAACACCAAAAATGTCTTGCATGAAGCTCAAATATAGTCCATCTGCAATGCCACCCACCCAAGTCCACTTGAGTCAGTGCAAACATCGAACGTTTGCTGGAAAGGATTTCCCCCCTTTCAAGACACAGACATTTCACACATTCCTCTCTAGTCTGTCCAGTATACAACTGGTTAAACTGTAAACTCTAGGGGTTGGGTTTGTGTTTTGTTTTTTTTTTTAATCTCCCGGTATTTCTAGGAAACAAGTATTTGGGTTACATTAAATATTCAATATATGAGCTGCTGGCAAGGCATCAGAAAATCAATAGCTTCATACATTTATAACTGAGCATTTACCACATGAAAGGTTGTATACTGAGACAGAAACTCTCCGCTCTAATTAGGAAGCCTTGTCTAGGAGGAACATCCTTATCTGGATTTTTAAACATCAGCCTGTCTCTCCTTCTCATAGTGCTAGCATCAGTAAGACTGAGCGTGCTAAAAATTCTTTACACACCTTCCGTAGAGTGATTCTGATAAGCTTATTCCTCACTACCCTCTCACCCTTGACAGAAAATGCCAAAATGCTTCAATCTTGTCCCCTTTGGTAGCACACGAGTCTCCAACATTTGCCATATTTAAAAAAAAAAACAAAACCCAGCAAAACAATACATGCCCACCATTTATTTTTTTTGTTTAAGCACAAGTTTCTTTCATATTTCCCTTGGCTAGGTATTCTCCAGCAGCTTACTCATCCGGCCACCTGTTTACCTTTGGACCGTCTGATGCAGACTGGTATTAACCTGGGAGGTACAGCCTCGGCTCTATCATTTGCGGAGGATGGCTTTTTATGTAATCTCCTCTTTCGTATCTGGGGCACCTTCACGCCAAGGGAACAGGCAATACACACACCGAAGAGAAACAGCTGGGCGTGTACGAGATTTGAGTAAGGTAACTAAGGCTTATTTGAGTTGTTAAATGAACGGGTGTCTGCAAATTGCAAGGGTGTGATTGCCACTAAACGACAGCACACTTGGAGCAGCTTGATTAGTTATTGAAACTCAGCCACTTTTAATGGGTACGCTGCCTTCCCAGGCACAAGCAGTGGTCAAGGGACTGAAGCCCCCACAACCAAGGAGGGGCAATGCAGAACTGGTATGACCCCCTGCACAGGCACAACTTTGTCCTGTATTATACTGCCATCATATAATACATTCCTGGCATTTTTGCTGCTGCTGAAGTATAAAGCAGCGACGAGGAGCCACCGTGACTATGATTCTTCTAAGGCTGGGAATAAAAATTTAATAACATTTGATCCTACAGACACTTGTCTATTAAAAAAGAACTACTGGAAGCACATGAAAAAAACCCACTATAATCTTTAGATCTTTTTATGTCAAAAACCTTCCAAGACAGACACTGGGAAAAATTTAGCACAAGTGCAGAATATGCGATTGTACTAAAAATATTCTTTTCTTGTTTACAGAGAAATAAACCAGCCACTTGATGTTCTACAATCACAGCAAGCCTTCAGTCAGGTGCTGCTAAATGTAACCAGGGTAAGTGTAGTGGGTTGCCATCTGAAATCACAGGGGTACAACAGACAGCCAGGAGCTGCATCCCATCAGGCAGCTCAGTGAAAACTCTCCAAGGCAGAGAACATCATCTTTGCTGACTCTTGTGCTCACTCTGCCTCCTCAGCCTTATTCCCCTGAGTACACTGACTGCAGAGTCCCTCTCCTGCCAGATTTGCCCCACCTTCAAAAACATCAGAAAATTTTACTGATTCCAGTCTTTCACATCTTGCATTTTCCTGAGAAGAATTAAGGACAATGGATTTGTGTTGAGACTGTGTTATCAAGACATCCCTCAAAGCAGTCAAATCCTCAAATCTTGAGAGGAACATTTAAAAAAGCCTTTGTAAAATAGTGTAATATAATAACATGAAATGAAATGATCCGTCTATAATCTCTCTAATGTTTCCAAGATTTATCTGGTTGTCAGCAAAATATCCTAGTTCCCCTTTTATTTTCCACCTTCCTTATATCATTATGTTGAGTAATTTTTTCCCATTATACTATTTCACTCTGTTCACAACATTTTCCCTGGAAAAGAGACAGTTCTTAGACACCTTAGGAAGGAAAAATGATTACGTTAAAATACCCCAGGGAAATGAAAAAGCATAAGCAAGCAGGAAGTAAATTTTTTAGCTAAATTAAAACGTAGTCTACCCCTTCTGTTTGGGGTATTGATTTCAAGATTTTTAATGGAGAAATTCTCCATACATGTTGGCATATCCTTCCAAATCCAGGCTGTAAAATAGGCAGTATTACAGTCTACCTTCAAGATTTAAGGTAAACAGAAGTTGCTGTCTCCCTGTTCAGAGGCTGGGGACCTGCACCATGCCCTTCTACAGCAGCACAAAGAGAAGGGCACGAACTCTCGGGCAGTGTGAAAGCAAAACTAAAGCTGCAGCATTACTTCTAGGGCACCACATAAATAAATTAGTCAGAAGAGTAGGAGACATGGCCACAGGAGGACTTCATACACTGAAAAGGCAGAAATGCTGCCATGCAACTGGGGCATAGACAAGACTTTTTTTGGAAATTGCACAAAGACTGGTGTAAAACATCAGAGTTATCCATACCCTCTGCCCAGTCCCAATCATAATAATTCATTCTCCTGCTACTTAAGCATTTTTCACTTGGTTTCCACTATATTTCTATAAACATACACTACCAACTCTCTCCTTTCTCTCTGCTGAGTACTTGATAAGGTCATGAGTACATCCACTGAGACCAAATATTTCTATATATAGAAATAATTGCCTGTGGAATTAAGTGCACTTGCCTGGATATCTAGTTCATACTAAACTTAATTTAGCTGATTTTCCTCATCTATTATATCCATTATTAGGGACAGCGTACGCTGCCAGCTGCAGCATTGCCTATCAAAGACGGAAACTAATTATCTAATTACGTGGCAAGGATGAGTTCCTCTGCGAGAACATTCATAACCATCAGATGCAGACAATCAAGTAAACTATCACAAGGAAGAACCGGTTCCTCCAGACAGCCATGTTACACACTCCTTTTTTAAAGAAGGTAAAAGAAACGTAGCGTATTCTAGGAATATAGGTTCTCATGAACCATTTCAAATACGTCCCATGTAAGCAAAGCAAACGCTTGAGCAGGCCCTGTCTCAGGCAAATTGTGGTAGATAACACGAGCTTGTTATGAATATCTGCAATAAAACAAAATAAAGACTTTAGGGAACAAAGTTGAGTTTCTGGATATGCTGTATCCTAGGCCTCTGCACCCCAAAACAGGATTCAGGGAGAGGAGGTACCACCAGTAGTGGAAGAGAATCAAGTCATGGAGCTCTTAAGAAATCTCAACCCATCAAGCGTGAGGGTGCAGAGGGAGCAAGCAAATGTCACTGCAAGGCCATTCGTTTTTGAAAGGTTGTGGAGAATGAGGGAGGTCCCCTATGACTGAAGAAAGGTGAATGTTTTATCTCCCTTCAAAAATGACAATAACAAGGCTGGTTAGCCTCACTCTGCTTCCTGGGAAAACCACGGAGCAAATCCTTTCAGAAGCTGCTTCTGAGCACATGAAGGTGAAGGTGGTGATCGGGACCAGTCAGCATGGACTTAACCAAGGGTAAACCATGTCCAACCAACCTGGTTGCCCTAAATGCTAGTATGACTGGATCTGAGATTGAGGGAGAACACTGGATGTTGTCTACCTTGACTTTAGCTTTCAATACTTTCTCCTACAGCATCCTGGTGTATCCAAGTTGGGATGTCATCATCTAGATAGGCAGACTGTTAGCTGTGTGAAAAATTGGCTGGATCAGAATTAAAGGCCAGTGGTTAACAGTACGTATCTACCTGTTACAAGTGGAGTACCTTGCTTATTACCCTGTATCAGTGGCCTGAAGGAGGAAAAAAATATGAATCCACTTCAAGTCTCAGATGATACCCAACTCAGAGGTGCACTCCACACCCTTGAGGGCAGGGCTGCTGTTCAGAGGGCCTTAGGCTGGAGGGAGGAATGGGCCAACAGGCCTTACGTGGTTCAGAAAGAACAAGCGCCAAGCCCTGCTTGTGGGAAGGAAGAGCCCCTGGCGATGAGACAGGCTGGGGACTGGCTGACCGGGAAGCAGCTCTGCCAAAGCGGACCCGAGGGCAGCAAGCTGAACACGAGCCAGCAGCGCGCCCTGGCAGCAAAGACGGCCAACAGCACCCTGAGTCATGCCAACAAGGGCCACACCAGTAGATCAGGTGAAGTAGATCTAGCCCCTTCTAGATATGGTCTAACACAAGCCACGTAGTTATCATGCATCCAGTTTTGGGCCCCATGATGTAAGAAAAATGTTGACAAAATGGTGCAAGTTCAGAGGGCCACCAAGACAGTCAGGGGGCTGGAGCACTTACCCAGTGAGGGGAGGCTGAGGAAACAGGGCCTATTCAGCCTGGAGATGAGATGGCTTTTGGGGACCACAAAGCCACCTGTCAGTACCTACGGGGAGGGCTGTTAAGATGACAGCCAGGTTCTGCAGATGCCCCATCCCTGGAAGTGTTCAAGGCCAGTCTGGATGGGGCTTTGAGCAATCTGGTCTGGTGGGAGGCGTCCCTGCTCACGGCAGGGGGGTTGGAACTCAATGATCTTTAAGGTCCCTTCCAACCCAAACCATTCTATGATTCTTTACTGAGGTGCACCCAGGAAAATGAGTGATGGTGGCCGTGAATTGAATCAGGAGAGGTTCTGACTTGATACACTCAGGGAGATGCCACTATGAGGACTACTTTAACACCGGACTTGTCTTCCCAGAGAGGTTGTGAAGCGTCTGCTCTCAGGCCCAGCCAAACAATGGCCTGAGCAACCTGGTCTGAATTCGCTATCAATTCTGCTTTGAGTGGGTTTGCACTGAAGGTCTCCTGAGGTCCCTTCCAGCCCACAAGGTCCTTCTCACTTGCAGCCAAGATCCAAAATTGAAACCCCTAGAAGGCAAACTGAACAAGACTTTTTTTCTTGTCCTCAGGAGGAATGCCAGTCTCATCTTGTTTAAAAGACCTGGAGAGAAAATATTTTTTTAAACAGATTCCACTGCAATGACTATTTTCTACGTATCATAGACCTCCAGGGGCATTTCTCAACATTTAAGTTTTTATCAACATGATAAGATCAACAGTATTGCCTCTACAGCAGGCAGAAGATGTGAAAGAAGATGAAACAGAAGATGTGAACCAGGCCAGGATTTATATATAGATTTAGAAGGAATAGGCTTACCCTGTATCTACAATCTACTGCGTATTGCTCTGGTGTATTCAAAGTCATTCTTAGTTTACATCTGCATAAACAGCAGTCATACTACTGGCCCAATAGATTTCTTGGTGTCCTTGGGAAAAGTTCCCAAGAACTTTCTTCTCAACAGACAGATATTTTCAGAAGACCCCCAAACAATCATAATTAAGTAAGTAAATAAACAAACAAATAAATAAATAGGAGCATTTACTTACTTATTCCTTGAAAAAGTTCTTCAATGTTAACAGCATTCTTTGCACTGGTTTCAACAACAATTGCACCTATAGATTCCGCATATTCTTTGGCATCCTTCATAGGAACCTCCCTACCAAAAAAATAATGATAAAAAAAAATTTAATTACAAATAAAAGAAAATAGAT
>KZ505666.1:934907-970536 GCA_002844005.1 Limosa lapponica baueri | reverse complement strand
ACCTCCCTACCAAAAAAATAATGATAAAAAAAAAAATTTAATTACAAAAAAAAAAAAATAGATTTAAAAAAAAAAAAAAAAGACCTCAAACACAGCCTAATCAGATCAAACACAGCCTAATCAGAAAAGCATTAGTATGCTCTTCTTCCTTGCAAAAGCAGTAGTATCTTTCTTATGGCATTTAGATCGTCGTATTCAAAATACCAAATTTCACCAATGATCGATCTGCAGCTTGGACTTGCTGCTGCATCCATGCCTTGAAAAAAGGAAGATAATTTAAATGACAGCCCCATTTGTTTGGTTTTCAAACTTGATCCCCATAAGAAAAGCATTAAAACACTAGAGAAAAAACATACAACTGTGCTGATCCAGGCAGCAACCAGCACTGTCCACACCAAGTGTTCAAACAAGATAGGGTACTGTTGTGGAAGAAAACGATAAGAGCATTGTATGCCTAAGTGTTCGCAAGCAGCACAAAAACAAGAGAGATTCCGAGAGAAATATGAAAGCCACTGACTCCGAGCACATTGGCAAGAGCAATCTGGGGGTGCCAGATTCACTGGGGGAAGACCACCATTCTGTGCCATGTCACCAAAGTGACACCATCTTAAAATCACTGGTAGAACATCCTCATTTTGTAGCCAGTACTTCACATGCCAAAAGATCACAAATGCAGTTTACAACATGCAAAAGACCTCTGCTTCAGACACAAAGCAAACCTCACGCTGACCTGCTATCTGCCTGACCCAGGTGGCAAAGCTGAATCTGCCCATGTTCGCTGCTGTCTGTAACCACTGCTATTCCTGATTTTTGAGCAACAGCTCAGAATCAGAGACTGAACAGGCTAATGGGACCCCAAGGTACACCAGATAAGGTGAGCACATGTTGAAACACCAGGCTGCCAGCACCATTTTTCTTCCAGCTGTTCAATACATTAACTGGTGTGTTAGTGTGTGGCTTTATAGCTGTCTGTTGCACATGCAGAATTCACACCAACTCCTTCGCTCCACAGCTCCCATGTACCAATCCAGAGACTCCAAGTACAATCTCCTCCTAGTATGAGTGCCTTGGACTTTAACAGAAGGTACCTAGGTGGGAGCACAGCAATGCAATTTCACAATTAGTTTATGGAGGAATATATTTTGAATAAAACAGATCTGCTGCTCATGGGAAACATGCAAAGAGGCAGAATAATTGTCTGATTTATTACAAATGGTTTTAAAAAAAATTAGCCTGCAATTCCAGCATCTGGATTCAGAGGTTGTTTTCATTACTTGCTTCTTTGTATTACACATCCTTCTATTGCGGAAAACACAGGGAGGGCAGCGTTCCCTTTACTATTTCTGAAATGGCACCTTGGCCTTTATTATGTTACCACCATCTGCAGATGGCCCTGGAGATAAGAAAAAAAGGAACTTAACTATGTAACATAATATTAAAACAACAGTAAAGGAAGAAATTTGAGAGCATAGGGTTATG
Source organism: Limosa lapponica baueri (assembly GCA_002844005.1). Taxonomy (NCBI): domain Eukaryota; kingdom Metazoa; phylum Chordata; class Aves; order Charadriiformes; family Scolopacidae; genus Limosa; species Limosa lapponica. The sequence continues at coordinate 969,057 of KZ505666.1, read as the reverse complement.
CCACAAAGATTTTCAACTTGCTGTAGTTTAGATGAGAAAGCAAACTTCAGGAATCAAGGAAAAGGTCATACAGCAGCAAGTGACAATATTTCAAGGAAGCATCACAAAAGTTCTTAGCCTTCTCTGATGGCATTTCTAAAGAAAGCCTATAAATGTCCACAGCACATGGGCAATAAGCCATCCAGTGCTGTTGACACTGAGAAGGCTGCATACATCAAGTGGAGTTACCATAATCTGGATGTCAACATTGCCAAGATGCTACCTTGTCAAAAAGGAAATATCAAATGTTTAAACTCTAAGCCAAGAGATATGAATACATGCAAAATGGGGTGAAGACAAGGGCATGGGAAGAAGGCAAGAACCATCAGTGGGCTGCTGAGAAAGTGTTATTCCAGGACTACAGGGAAAGTTAGAGGAATACCTATTCTGAAAAATGTCAATCATTTCATTTTATCCTTTCCAAATCATTCTATTGATTCAATCTTCCTTGAGATTTTCTGAATAATTACTGAATAAAGAAATATTCTGGATGCAGAAAGAAGATCTCAGCATGAAATTCTGCTGAATTCTCTTAACCGAGGATTTGGCAATTTCCAGTAAACACAACTTGTTAAGAAGGTGCACCACATTTTTTAGGGAAGTAAACACTTCTTAGCTGCTGTTATGATTACTGACTTCTATAATGCTCCAGAAATATTTTGGATGCTTACAACATTTTAACGTTGAAATCTCAGCTCCTGTCTTTGAAACTACTTTTAAACGACCTGTCAGGAGGACAGAACACATATCAGAAGGAAAAGTCTAATACTATTACTTAAAAGTAGGCCAAACGCTCAACAGTACTAGAGTTGACAGTACTATAACAAAAATGAGGATTTATACTAAACAAAATTGCCTGTCTACCTGTAGAAATTCTTTCAAAGTGGAGAAGAAATTTACTTCAACCAAGTGCCAAAGACTGCTGATAGCCTATTAACAACACTTAGAAAAGCAGCATGACCCCTGAGTGTCCCAAATCAATCTTGACAGCTCAAAACCAAAATTTTAGATGCTAAATGAGGAGGGTAACGTGGTCAATGATTATAAGAAATAGTGCCAGTCTTTTCCCAGAGGAAAATAATTCGTTCTTATTGCTTCCATTCATCCCTCCTTACATTATCTCCTGCAGTCACAGAGATGGTAAAATGAAATCAACTTGGACCTGGTCAGCTTGTCCCCTTTTGCTTCTATTCATGTTGGTCTTAAAAGCAGCTGTCTCCCAGAAAAAACATCTGCCAGAAGTTCTACGAATCTAAAGAGAGATGCCAAAAATGCATACGAACAGCAGATTGCCCCTGTGTGCTCACATCATCTTATTTTTAAATTCTCTGTGCCCAAAGGCCTATGTATTTTCTATTCATTGGAAACAATCTGATAAATTGGTGACACATTTCACCTAAAATCATTTTTACTGAAGTCAATCTGAATACAGAAAGCAGCCAGAGAATTCAGCTGCATGTATTGCATAAACAATCAGATTGCTGGAAGAACTGTGAAAACATATCACGTACAATACAGTCTGCTCTCTATTTGTCCATCAAAATCTCTTTAACTGGATGACTTTAGAAAAAGAAAAGGCTGGGGGATGCAGAAAGAATAACAGCATTAAAAAATTCTCATAACTGTTAATAATTATGGCAAAAAAAGAAAAAAAGAAAAAAAAAAAAGGGATAAGAGACATTAGCTCATTGAGGACAATGCGCCCCATGCAAATGCCAGAACATTTTGTGCATGGAAGAGCTGTACTGGCTGAACAGGAGCAAGAAACAGATGATCAGCAATCACTAAACAACAGGTAGTGTTTGAGAAGAATGTGGTGGGTAGATCACAGTCTCTGTGAGGAATCCCAGTATTGTCCCAGCACTTCAGGAGCAGGGCTGGTTATGGATTCATTTGCTATTAGCGTCATTTGTCACAATCTCCAAACTTATTACCCTTGATTTAATCAGGCAACTGTATTGCTGGGAACACTTAAGTTTAAATTTAAGGGGTCTCTCAGGGCAACTGAAAACTCCAGTTTGTGCTAACTGGTTTTGGGGTTTATTTTTTATAATTGTCCTTTCCTCTGTTTTACTTCTACATCATATTTGGAAAACTTCACCATGTTGACAAGCATATCACAACATCAAGTAGGAGATGCCAATACACTATCTGTGCCTCCAATTCTCAGCCCAAGAAAAACCAGGAGTCTTGGTTTCTGTCAAGTTTCACAGCTTGTTCAGGTCTTGCAGAAGGCAGTGACTCAGTTTTGTGGTGGTTCATAGCTGACAGGGGTGGTGGAACAAAAAAAACCCTCAAACAATAACAAAACAAAACAAAACAAACCCAACACAGTTTGGTTTTGGAAGCACTTGTGCTTCAGGGCTCTGATGAACCTGGGCCAAAGTAATGACTATAAAAAAACAGGGGGTTATATTTGAACAACTATGAGAACCTATCAGGTCCGAAGAAGAAAGCATCAAATATGGCCACTAAGTCTGTACTCAATAGCTGAAGCAAGAAATAAGAGTCGCGGGCTGACACAGCGGATCACTACTGTACAGCAGAATGTGCTTCCACTTCCAGAAAGGATAAATGTGAATCCAAACTAGAGCTAACAAGCAGAAGCACGACTCTAGCTTCACTCTCATCCCAAATAGCATCATCTCAGCTCTTCTGCAGAAGAGCGGACTCAACTGTCCCCTCTTTTACCCAGGAGGTTCTTTGCTTCACACAGGTGACACAAGTTTTTCTTGAGGTTACGCTCCTAAAACACAACCAAAATACACTTTCTACGTCCAGCATTATGGGACAGTTTCACAGTTGTTGTAAAGCACAAAGTACAAGTTCTCAAAGCTGCTCTGTCAATAACATTATTCTACCTCAGGCCCACCCTTCTAGCTTCACATTGATGGTTTTGCTCATCGCTTAATGCATTCTGCACCTTTTAACATGAATGGAGATTTAAAAAAAAAAAAAAAAAAAAAAAAAGAGAGAATACTTTTCCATTCCCAGTGATTCAGCAGCTAGAGGGTGTAGATTGTACAGATACACAGGAAGGGCAGTAAAAGAGAGGTTTAAAAAAAAAAAGTACATAATTCAAGTTGTGCTGCTGCTGGTGAGGTTGTACGCTGGCAGGACCACTAGGGTTAGGAAAGACTCAATACAGCTGACGAAAATGGTATACTGTTATAACAATAAAACAAATTGGTTACCTGAAGGAAAGAAACAATACAGTTACTTCAATCAAAGCAACAACAAAAATAGATGTATTACCTGATATCAGAAAGATCACATTTGTTTCCAGCGATTGCCATCACAATGTTTTCAGGACCATGTTCTTTTAGTTCTTTCACCCATTTCTTCAAAGTATGAAATGAATCCTAAGTCAGAGAAATAGCAAATAAGCTAACAGCCTGGTCTCTGCTGATGTCTTTGCTTATTTTTCTGAAGTTAGAGGAACCCAGCTTTATCAATACAATAATAATTTTATAGATCATGAGACCAGAAGAAGATTGCTGTATTCATGTAATCTGCTTTTCAAACTTTTGGTCATAAGACTTCATCAAATTAATTCTCACTTGAACTTGGAAACTTCCCCCTTTGTGCCCCCGCCCTCAAAGCAGCACTGAATGTTTGTCTTAAATTTTCTAGTGATGAAGAAACTACCACAGATCTTTTCAGTTTGGCTAATAGCTAATTTCCTTCACTTTTAATCTGAGCTTCATTTGTCTAATTTCAACTCCTGCCTGGTGGATTATTATCTCAACCACTGTCATATTTTCAGTAACATCCAAGAGAGTTTTCAGGGAAACCCTTATCCCCACATTTCTGAATCTGTGACCTGCTAAACCTCAGTTTACTCATTATGAAACCAAAGAGAGAGGTGACAATTTGCTTGGCTTTTGCTCTCCAACTATAAAATTCAAACAATTTTTGATGCTACCTATCTTTTCATAGTACATTTTCTATTTCTTTATACTCATGAACTAATAGCATTAAAATCACTTTTGTTCCTAGACATTCTAATTATAATGCATTGTTGAAATTATTACTGAAACTCAAAAGTGAGCTCCCAAATACATTATAAATCATTCTTCCCCTTCAGAAATGCACATTAGAGTTGTGTCTAAATCTGCGATCCTTCCTGTCCTATTTTCCCCTCTTTATTCTGTAAGCTGTTCCACATAAGCTTGGAAAAAACAAAATTCTATTCTTATAATGCAGTAGAAGATCAACTGTAAGACATTAAAATTAAAAATAAGATTCAATCCAGCAGGATTCACTCTTCCTCATCTTCTCTTGGCAAATTAGCAAAGGAGAACAGTACCGCTGTGACCACCACCATCAGCCACAGATCATTACACTAATGCACTGGAGTATCAACCCAGCCCTCTCAGCCTAGCAGTAAATAATTCAATTGGCAGGGAAGGAATAAAATGCAAGTGAACTGTCATGACCATCCATCCATTAACACTGCCTCTAACTCAGCTTTATCACCGGGGTTTCTTTCAAAAGCAGTGGAAGAGGCATTCAGCTAGAGCCTCCTAACCTCCTCTGCCTGAGAAACGAGCAAGAGCAGCTTAGGATCTGAAAATACAATTTTCATTCCAAATGAATAACGTTGAGGCAAAGGTCAGAGACGTATTATTTCATTACTGGTTTCAAAGTTAAGTCATGAGTCCTGCAATGCAAACATGAAATGATACATGTAGTTAAAAATAATTAGTTTTAAAAATCAGAAATATGCAAACAACTGGATTTCCGTTCAGCTGTTAAAGCAGCCAGTTGCTTTTTGTAGTAAAACTTCAATTCCATACAGAGAACGTAGCTGGTGGTGGTGGGGGTATTGTAGGATCTTATCCTATCTACTTAGCCAGAGGAAATCCAGAGAAACTTTGACAAAATGCAGACTCCAACTTTTTGTCTAGACAAAGTTTAAACAACACAGAAGCAGGACTTTGTATTTAATCTTTTAAGGCAGTTAGACACCTCCATCCAATTCTACAACAACTACTGAAGCATATAAACCCCATTGACATTAACAGGGATTAACATATAAATACTTCTGCAGTTGTGGGTTTAAATCCAACCCCGGCCCAAGCAGAGGAGTTAACCCAGGCAAAAAACGTACAGGTGGTCTTACCTGTTTGGTGATATCATAAACTATCACAGCTGCTGCTGAACCTCGGTAGTACATTGGAGCCAAGGAATGAAACTGTTAAAACATAAACCCCCCACCCCAACAAAAAATATCATTAATAAAGCAGAATTCTCACACACTTTGTCAGGTCACAAAGACTTGCCGTGGCAGGACCACCGAGTTCCTTTCATCCCACAGAGAACAGATCTCTTCAGTGGTTGCCCATCTCTAACTTTCCTTAAATGCCAGGGAAGCAGAGTTCCCTTCTCTCCTGATGTTCTTCATCCTGCTGGATTTATTCAGTGGGCGCTTACTGGTTGAATGCACCTTTCCCATGACAGGGCATGGACTCTGAGGACAAGTTTTGACATGAAGATCACCTACACTCAGAGGCCTAACCTGACAGCATACAGACCCCCTCCCCTGGCAAACTGCAACATTTTGCTTTGTGGTCTGGGTTTGAGTTTTATAAAACATTGCAAGTGACTTGGATAAAAGTAGTTTGTCAGAAAACGCTGAAGACCTGTCATGTTTACTTATCCTATACTATGACAGGTATTCTGAAAAATGTGGTTTCTTGCAGTTTAAGTTACGTTTCAGCTTTTTGTTTCAAGGAAACGTCCTTTGAGAAAAACAAACCAAGCAATAAAACATGTTTATTATAACAACATCTTGCCAATGAACAGCATAATTTTCATAACTTACCATGACTAAGCAGCTGATTTAGAATTTCAGCTTGTAATTACACAAAGAAAGGAAGTCAAAAAGCCTTTCTGCTGATTCAACTAAACTTACTTTTAAGCAAACCAAAAATAATCTTTCTTGGAAAATACATTTAGTCTCATTGTACTCACACAGCCATTTCACAAATTTTTATTTGCAACGTGATCTGCAAAAGCTTCATATAAAGCTGCAGCTAATAACTGAGGTCAGCTCATAAATCAAATGCATTATTAGGGCAGGGTATGAATCTCACTGCCCAGTGAACGTGCATGGAGCCATGTGTTATTTTGCAAAACTCTGCGGATTTACTGGACGCATCTTTTTCTCAGAACTGTACTTACAGACTGAGCATTTAGACCCAGCAGCCTCCACATTCCTGGCTGTTTCATGTGCAATGTATAAAGTGAGTTATTTGTAATATTGGTTCGTTTGCCAGTTTGTAAGCTGTTTATCACAGATCACACGCTCCAGCTCAAGGTCGATACTTTCTCTCATAACAGTAAGGATGCACAGCAGCAGTGACAGATGGTCAACTGCTGAAGTGTTTTGGGGAGCGAGGCAGGTGGGATTGCTCATTAATAAGAGAAAACAGCAGGAAGGAGGATGAGAAAGAAAGAGGATTCAGTCAAGAAGCATGGTCTGAAGAAAAGACATCAGCCAAGATCCTGAGGGAGTTGGGTAGACATGTGCTTTCCAGGCTTTTAGTGTGTGGCTTTATTACTTGCCTGCTTAATGCAATAAATGCTTTACAGAATTTTTAGGCTTCCAGATCGTGACAGCAATTCCCAGTGTAATGTGATAGGATAGGATATTTCAGTTAGAAGAGACCTCCAACGATGATCTAGTCCAACTGCCTAACCAATGCAGGGTTGACCAAAAGTTAAAGCACATTGTTAAGGGCATTGTTCAAATGCCTCCTAAACACTGACAGGCTTGGGGCATCGACCCCCTCTCTAGGAAGCCTGTTCCACTGTTTCACCACCTTCTCCATAAAGAAATGCTTCCCAATATCCAGTCTAAACCTCCCCTGGTGCAGCTTTGACCCATTCCCACGCATTCTAACACTGGATCCCAGGGAGAAGAGAGATCCCAGGGAGATCAGCACCTCCCTTTCAACATCCCCTCCTCAGGAAGGGGATGGTCACCTCTCAGCCTCCTTTTCTTCAAATTAGACAAGCCCAAAGTTCTTAGCCACTCCTCATACGACATTCCTTCCAGCCCTTTCACGAGTTTGTTGCCCTCATCTGGACGCATTCAAGGACCTTCACATCCTTCTTAAATTGTGGGGCCCAGAACTGCACACAATACTCAAGGTGAGGCTGCACCAGCACTGAATACAGCCAGATCATCACCTCTTTTGACAGGATGGTGATGCAGTGTTTGATGGACCCTAGGATGTGGTTTGCCCTCCTGGCTGCCAAGGCTGACTGCTGACCCATATAGAGTCAGCAGCACCCCCAACCAGCCGACCAGCACTCCCAGATCCCTTTCTGCAGGGCTGCTTTCCAGCCACTCCTCTCCCCACTTATACTTGTGCCCAGCATTACTCCATCCTAGGTGCAGAATCTGGTGTCAAATTTCATTCCATTAATCATTGCCCAATGCTTCCTCATCTCTCTGCAAGGCCTCCTGTCCCTCAATAGGATCAACAGCACCTCCTAGTTGGTATCATCAGCAAACTAGCTAATAGTGCATTCAACTCCTGCATCCAGATCTTTGATAAATGTATTGAACAGAATTGACCCTAGAACTGAACCCCGAGGAACACCGCTGGTGACCAGTCACTAGCCAGATGTAGCCCCAATTCACTACAACCCTTTGAGCTCTGCCCTTCAGCTTGTTCTTCACCTACCCTACTGTAAATCCACTCATCCCACAATATTGGACAACTTGTCCAGAAGGATGATGTGAGAAACAGTATCAAAAGCCTTACTAAAATCCAGAAAAAAATACATCCACCACCTCCCCTTCATCCACCGGGTGGGTGACCATATCATAGAAGGATATCAAATTAGTTAAACAAGACTTTTCCTTTGTGAACCTTTGTTGACTGTACCTAATGATTGCATTATTCTTCAAATGCCTTTCAGTAGTACCCGGTATAATCTTCTCCATAATTTTTCCAGGAACTGAGGTTAGACTAACAGGTCTGTAGTTCCCTGGGTATTCCCTCATGCCCTTTTTGTAGGCTGGAATAACACTGGCTAGCTTCCAGTCAGCAGGGACCTCCCCAGACTCCCAAGACCTTTAGTAGATGATAGAGAGGGATCCTGCCATAACATTCACTAGCTCCTTTAGAACTCTGGGATTAATCCTGTCAGGCCCCATGGACTTCTGGACATCCAGCCAATACAGCTGGCCACTTACAATTTCAGTGTTCACAAACAGAATGTCACTGTTCCCATACTCACAGTTCTCCAACTGAGGGGGACCAGGCAGCCCGAGTTCTATCAATATTACTGAAGACTGAGGCAAAAAACACATTGAATGCCTTTGCTTTTTCTTCATCCCTATTAGTCAAATTGCCATCTTCAACAAGTATTGGTCCAATGTTTTCTTTAGATCTCTTCTTGCTATTAACATATTTTAAAAAGCCCTTCTTGTTATCTGAAACAACACTGGCCAGTTTCCACTCTAATTGAGCTTTTTGGCCTTTCCTGTCTTCTCCCTGCACAAATGAACCACAGCTCTGTATTCTTCCCATGAAGCCTGACCTCACTTCCAGAGACCAGACAGTTCCTTTTGCCTCTTGAGCTCCACGAGGAATTCCCTGTTCAGCCAAGCTGGTCTTCTGCTCTGCTTGACTTATGACACAGTGGAATTGCCTGCTCCTGTGCTTCTAAAAGGTGATTCTTAAAGACTGACCAGCACTCGTGGACTCCTAAGCCCTCAAAAGCAGATTTCCAGGACACTCTGCTAAATAGCTCCCTGAATAGCTTAAAAATTGTTCTCCTGAAGCCCCGGGGTAGCAACTCTGCAGTCTTTTTTTCCTCATTGCACTCAACCACTTTGTGATTGCTGTGGCAAAGGTAGCCACCAACCATCACAACCCCCATGAGTCCTTCTCTATTCACAAATAGAAGGCATCTTCCCTAGCTGGCCCACTGAGTACCTGTGACAAGAAGTTATCTCCTACAAACTAGAAGAATTTCCAAGACCTGCTCCTGAAGTAGCCTGAAAATCAGAGAGACCCTAATTGTGGAGGGCAGATCTGACCTTTCGTGGTGTATGCAAGCTCCTCCCAGCCTGCAAACTCCTGGGTAAAAAAAAAAAAGACATACCCTACACACACGCTGATTTGGTTTTACTCTAGATTACATGGTGTCCATGAATTTACAAAGAGCTCTCAGATAACAGTAATCACACTTCACAGGAGCCATGCAGTTACACTCACATGCTTCAAATTCCTTCAGCACTGGCCCAGAAAGTACATCGAGAACCTGCACAACATCTTGGGAATTTCTCTCCCTTTTCTTTTGACCAGGTGATAAGAACACTTTCCATAATAGCTGTTTCACTGCAGAATATTGTCAGTATTAGGGCCAGAAAGTAGTAATAATAATTAAAAAAAAAAAAAAAAAAACAAAAACCAAAAAAACCCAAAAGCAGACTTCTTTTACTGGATCCTGGACAAGTAGAAGCAGATGCAAACTGGAACCAGGATGCGAACTACCAATTTTTGGGTAGGATTTTTAGCTGGATTCCCAAACCAGGTTGTTGTGCATCAGATAAGGCTTAGCCAAAAGGAAGGGGTGGGAAAGCATGGCTGAGACAAAGAAGAAAGGACAGGACCATGAGAAGCCAGGTTCCCATCAGTTTAGACCACACTCAAATAGCTCTGCACTTGCGGAACTACTTTGTGCATATCTTTGCTGGTACAGCCTGCTGCCTCTGGCAGTCTTACTCTTTTTTTTTCCCTGTAATGGAAGCAATAATAATTTAAAGTCAGTGCAGGTACTATCCAGAAACAAAGAAAACTTCTTTGGAAACATTTTTGGAGATCAATTAATCATTTCAACGGTGTGTTGCATTTCAGTAACAGAAATGCCAAACGATGTCAAGGTCAGATGTTTGACCTGCACCTTGTGTCAAGAAACATGAGAAGCAGTAACCAGAGGTGCAGCATGTGGGAGGAATGCAGTTCCTCTGTTATTTAAGACAAAATAATCTACTTAAATATTCCAGTTCCTCACAAGCTTGGAAAGAGAGAGGGTAAGATCACAGCAAGCTAGGTTTGGAAAGGGAACTGCCTTTGAAAGGCACTCAGGTTCAGTAGTTGTTGTTAATGGATAAGCATGACCTCCCTATCCTACTCCACCGAAAAATCTATTTACTTGCTCAGCTGACAGGACATCTCAGGACAGGACAGTTATTTCCTCTTTCATGATTCTATATCAACATTTTAGCTATAAGGCCTTTTCAAAGCAGAAAAGATTTCATCCATATTTGGGCATGTAGCATCAGGATTTGGGTTTTTTTAATATCAAGTGAAAGATTTCATCTGGCATGTAAGTTTATATTCTTATTTGGATAAACCCAACACTCAAGATTTTGTATTTTACATTGGACAAAGTGACCAAGATGAGATTACAATGCATCTTAATGCAATTTTCTACAGTCTGTGAGGAAAAAAAAATACCTTGAAATTGTTTAATAACAACTGAAAGTACACTAGTAACAGCTATTATCAGTTATCACAGTACAGAATATCAAATAAAACCAAAATTAAATCCCCTCTGTCATTCGTTTGTACCATCTAGTAAACAAACATGATGATACACTATGTACCAGCCATAACATATCACTGTTGTCCACCAGAAAACAGGAAAAGACTCTTTGCAACACTGAATGAATCAAAAAGGGTTGAAAAATTTCAACTCTGAGCAAGTTTTATGATCTAATAACAGCCTCTTAACAGATATGTTTTATGAGCATGGATTTTCCAATATTATGAACATGCTAGTAAAAATATTATGCAAATAGTTATGTTTATTTGATGCTTTTTTTTTTTTGCTTTTTTTTTTTTCTTTTTCCCTTTTAAATCAGTGCTCAAAAGCAAATTCCTCTTGAACCCTTTTCTGGCCTAATTACCTGGAAAAAGAGAGTCACACAGAATTAATTAAAGGGATACAAAATACTAATGTGCGCATTTTTTACCTGCCAAGGACAAATGTGGGACAGACGCCCACAAAAAACCACACACAAAAAACCAGCTCACAAAATGAAATCTCACAGGACTACCTTCGCATTATAAATTACAAAGTCTATAACCTTGATTTTATAGCTCAGTATTTCTGTACCCAGTAATTCCCAAGGAAATTAGGAGGAAGAGGAGCACTTTGAGATCTGGCATGAGAACAGCTCTGCTTCTCAAGAAGGGCCACCTAAAATGCTCAAGCAGCCACCCCCAGGTCTGCCACACGGGCACCCAGGTAACCCGCAGTGGACAGCAGTGCTCTGGCAGATGCCACCCCTACCTGCAGCCAGCAGCAGCTCACATAACCTCGGGCGAACAGGGAAACACAGACCTGAAACAGTCGTCTATCAGCTCCAACCATCACAAGTGACCACACTCCTAACCCATTTCAAAAGCTGGTCAAGGTCCAGCCTAAAATATTTTTTTTTCCCGATGATACCTCTATGGTGATCATATGATTTTTATGATAAAGTCTGAATTCCTAATTACTAAATTACTTGTAATTTAGTTGCACCTTGACTTCTTGAATTCAAGCATCAATGCTTGCTGTTAGCTGAAATATTAATGTAGAGCAGTCTTAACTTTGCCAGTCTGCTAAACCAGGTTCTTCCAGTCTGAAGATAAGGTAATGGGGAGAAACCAGGGTCTAATCACGTTTCTCTGCACCTGGTTCTGCTTCAGTTCATCTTTCCTGGCTGCTGGTGACCAGGTTTGTATGTAGCACTCTAGACATTAAACAGCCTTAACTGCACTCCCCCTAGCATTAACTTATTTCTCATGGCTGCATCATACACACGTGATCATCCTTTAACCAGTAAATACATTCACTAGTGGCTTTGCTTCCCTGTTTCCAAAAAAAAAAAATCACTGACAACTTTGCAGCAATACATTTTTGCTGAGAGTCAAAAGGTACAGGGACTTGCTACTTTTACTACTGGTTTTCATCCCCACCGTTTCCTTCTTTCACCCAACCATTTTCCACCATGTCCTTCTAGGCACTGGGAATAACTCCCATCTTTGTATAATGACTGAACTATCATTAGCAGCTCTCCTGCTGTGGAAATTTAGAAGTCCTGTGCCTCTCACTCAGTATCCACAAAAAGTTTGCCTATTTGCAGACACTGACCCACATCCACCACTCATTAACCTGTTCTGCTTTTGTAGAGGTTGATAACAACTTGTGAGGCTGAGGTCACTAACCCATGCAATGCAATACTTAAGTTGGAGGGACACGTTTTCCAGGCAAAAAAGGGTCATTCAAAATATAAATAAGAAACTTATTTAACTGAAGACATGCCGAGTAACAAAAATCAATGACTTGTGTAGCTTCATGCAGACTTGCAAGACTTTCTTCCTCAGAGCACGACCACATAGCATGCTATATACCTACACAGTCCCATAAGTACTGGTGCAACACTAACTGGGCTCAGAGCACCTTCGTACTCATGCTCCTCCACCAACGTGTCCACTTCACGTTTGCGGTTCCTCATCTCTGCCACTAAGGAAGAAGTGAGGCCACATGTGCGTTATGAAATTTCCTCTGAAAGCAGGTCCCCTTCTTCTCTCAGGATCCAACCAGAAGCTGCCCAACCTGTGCAGCTGGACAGCCCGGCAGCACAGAGGACAAATACAGTTCTAAGTGGTGGAAATGGAAGTTTAGCATAGCCAGAGTTGCTCTCCTTGATTCCAGGAGTATTTTGGGACCCTGCAACTCCTGATCTGGCCATCTCTCCAAAGTCAACAGAAGCTTTGCCCTTGCAAAGGGCAGAAAAATGGAACCAACCAGCCATTAAGGAATTCACCACCAATTTGAAAATTCTCTGACATTTTGCTTTCTGTTTCCTGTGCATCTCACTGAGGAGGGGTATATTTGGTTGAAGGTAATGCTTTTCACATTTCCTCTGTACTAACAATATAGAATGGGGAAGAAGAAAAACCCACAGAGTAGCCATATTGCAATACTTCGAAGAGAAAAGCAAATTCAAGGGAACACAACGTAAATCACACCCAAGCTGTGGTAGCAATAGTCTCTTAACCATGCCTTATGTAGCTGGTTTAAAAACAAAACAGGGCCAAATAAATGCAGAAATGAAAATCTACCACTCCTGCCTATTTATATGGAGGCTGACAAATGCTGCTGAAGACAGTCTGGATTCACTCCATCTGCCAGGCACACCAGGGAACACTAATTCATGTCTGCAGCTCTTTGCGCCATCCTGTAGTGCTACACCCCAGCGCTGGCTTACTGCCGCAGCAGGGCTGTCTCTGCCATACTCCACAGCCAAGAGGGGAAAAAAAAAAAAAAAAAAACAAAAAAACCACAAACCAAAAAAACCCCAAAACCAACAACAAAAAAAACCCACAACCCCTCTATTGGGTTGCTTTTACCATCCTAGACTGTAAAGAACATCACTTGCTCTTGCTGCAATAGGACTGTAACTCTGCCTACAGGCATGGCTGGAAAGGGTAAGGATGCAGAGAGTAAGCAGAATCAGCCCAGTGCTCAGAGAGTGTTATGCACCTTCTCGTGTCAAGGGCTAAATTCAGCTATGATTTTTCCATGTGGTGCCTTTTCAAGCACCTGCAGGTGCAGAGCAGCACAAGATTTGCTTCCAGACAGCTGTACTCATTTGACTAGATTTCATTTTCGAGAAGCTGCGCTCTGACTATGTACGTTGCATCTGAGCGGCCAAAACCAAACCACTTGGCTCCTCCCGAGGTCAGAGATCCTTACCCTTTCTTTATCTGGGTGACGTTAATGGTAAGGACAGCCACAGCTTCTGGCTCTCTGATAGCCACTTACAAGTGCAGGCAGTGACACGTCCTTCCTATTACACACACTCACCTTTCTGGGCTAGGACCTTCACGCATCTCAGCCTCCTCACTCAACAGTCCATTCCCAGCCCCTCTGCAGGTGATTTTGAGTGTTCTGTTTCTCCTGTCTTTGGCCCATCCTGCCACGCCACCTCCACAAACCCCTTCAGTCCTGTCCCCAAACCCACCTGAAGCACATTCCTCCTCATGCTTTGGCCCCTGTTCCCAAACCACTGATGTTTTTGGGCGAAGAGCATGGTAGTCCAGTGCCAGAAGCACATTACTACCAGCCCACTTAGGAGAGCTGCCTTAACTGCTTCCACGGACCAGGTAAGCACCAACGGGGGAAGAGCCAGAGGTTGCCACCACTGTGTCTGTGTTACATGGGCTCATTGAAGTAGTCCGTACACCACGAAAGTACCTATTCCACAGCTTGGGAGCCTCTACTTGCCCGGGTGTGGGAATTTACATGCCCTGTTCCTGTTGCCTTCAAGGCAGAGGCTGCCAACAAACAGAAAATTGGGGTGCGGAGAGAAGCAAAGGCAAAAAACCAGAAGCATCAAACTGATGATCCTGACACCTAAGCTTCCGACACAAGAAGCGGCAAAGGGAGGGATACAAAATTCCTGTCATTCTCAGCTGGCAAAGAGCAAATGGAAAAATGTTATGCACGAAAGCCACTATCATATACCATTTAGCATTTTATAACCTTGAGTAGTTTTCCCTGCATGATTGAAGGCTGAGATCGCACTTCTCAGGATTCACAAGCTGAATAAATCAGGAAAGATCTGTCTGACAGGTAGTTTTTGCTAGTTAAATTGAAGAAGATTTAAATGTAAGAATTAGCATTTTTTTTCAAATATGTAAAATTCTTCGAGGGAAAAAGTCCAACATTTTAATATAATCTTTTGAAGATATTTTAAATAAGCAGAAAACAAACTTCTGTAACATCACAGAAGTGATCTGTGCTTAACCCTTCTGAAGTTTACAGTCACTAAACAAAGGATGCAAAAGACACTACACCTAAACTGTGGCTCACTGTCAAGCTACACGTGCTACAAGTTTGCTAAAGCTTAAGAAAAAAAACCACATCCACATGCACCTCTTAAATGATTTACCACCCTTTACGCTCACTCTAAAAATAGTAAAAATAACATATTCCCTTTCTAGCTCTAATGCCACTTGTGCCCTCACAAACACACATATTACCACATCACCTGCTGACCTTTGCCGCACGCAAGCAGAAGCTCGCTGCAGGGAGGTCCTTACACCACATACAAGGAACCATCTCCACACTGACTGAGCTGTGGTCTACCATCAGAGTCACCTGCATCAAACCGTAGAGCAAAATTCAGGCAACATCTTAACTACAGAAGTAATTCAAGTCATTGACGGTTGGTGTTAACTCCTCTCAAGACAGTCTGGTTTCAGAGGAAGCATCCATAAGCTCAGTTATTAGGTTGCTCAGCTTAGGGGAAACATCCCAGTCAAGACGGCAGTAAGGACAGGTCCTCTTCTCAAGGAGCGTTTTCACCCCCGTCTCTGAATCACCAGGACAACTACTGTCACTCAGAAAAGAGAGGGCTATAAAAAG
This sequence comes from Limosa lapponica baueri, assembly GCA_002844005.1. Classification (NCBI taxonomy): domain Eukaryota; kingdom Metazoa; phylum Chordata; class Aves; order Charadriiformes; family Scolopacidae; genus Limosa; species Limosa lapponica. The sequence continues at coordinate 953,568 of KZ505666.1, read as the reverse complement.
CTGTAGATCTCATCAATCAGCCTTTTCACGAAACAGAGCAGTTTTTGAAAACAAAAACAAAAACAAAAAACAAACAAACAAAAAAAAACCCACGCCAAAAACAAACAGAAAAAAAAAAGAGAAAACAACCAAAACCAAACAACAAAAAACTCCCCCACAAGTCAAGGTAATTCCTTTCAAGGTTTAAATTGGGCTCAAGTAATTGAGGCTCCTTCTGTTAAACAAAATTAAGAACCCCAGAGTTCAACACAGTAAATTTAAAAAGGACAGAGATAAATTTTCCTGCCCTAGAAACATAGCCCTCAGGCTCCCTAACTATTTGCTACAATATTCCTCAGCTGGCAAAATGGAAAGCTGGCAGCCACCCAAGGTATTCAGACAAAGCATTGTAATTAGAAGCCACTTAGGGCACCATGAACCAAAATATATGCTAATAAAAACATCATTAACTAACTCGTGAAGAGACTCTTCTTAGGGGAAGGAATCTTTGCTAACAATAACATAATTGTCAAGCATTTAAGTCCTGAAGTCCATGGCAACAATTTAAAGCTGACGGGGAAAATGTGAGATAGGGAAAAAATGACTTTTGGGAAACAGTGGGGTGGAGGGAAAGTGACCCTGAGAAACAGAATAAAGTGGGCTTGTCTGATAGCACACCAACACAAAGCAACTGGGTCTGCAGAGACCAGTACTTCGGCACAGAAAAGTAGGGGGATTTTGTTAAGCGTGCTGCCAGTTTAAGGTTCTCCCCACCCAAGAAAGGGAAAAGAAAAAAAAAATATAACAACAAGATAAAAGAATTAAGAAGCTCTCTCCTTTTGTAATCGAGTACAACTTGAATTTTCCACAGCAAGAGCTCCTGGAGCACCACATATCCCTCTCCAGGGTCTCCTCCAGGAAACACACTGAGCATTGGCTCCCACCAAGGCTATGATAGAAACATTTTTGATCTCCATTTTCTGCTGCATTATTGTCATTCTGCAGAAGTGACGCTTGCTTGTTATTAATCACAAAATGGCAAATCTGGTTCCTTTCCTAATTTGCCTACAATTCCAAGTCTCCTGACACAAAAGAAATAAAATATTGTATCTATTATCCATATGAATCAGAAGTTATCTGTTCTCTGACTGACTGGCCTGTATATCAATATTCTTCAACTAACTCAGATGTTCCTACAAGTTTTTAAACCCAACAATGACCAGCACTTCTGAAGGCTAGCAACGTTACAAGTGGCTATCTGAAAGTTGATTTTACACCTCAAGGGGGTGCTGAATGCTTCCAGCTGGCTTCTCTGAGCAACCAGGATACCTTTTCAGAAGCAGCCACATGAATTTCCAGTTCTTCCAAGCAGACTGAAGGTGGCCAGGAGGCACACTTGTACTCACAAAACACCTCTTAAATAAGGGCTTGTGATTGAGATATGTAAGAGTGGTTTCTCTACACTCTCCCAACTGGTAGTTTTCTCTGGTCAAAAAAATGGGAACTCATGAAAAAGGAGGAGAAAACTCATGAAAAAGGAGAAACTCATGAATGAGAAGCACAGAAGTGCTGCTGCTGTTGTTTCCACCTGCCTGCTCTACCACGGTTAAGGTTTGAGTTTAAGTTTCAAGGCATAAGTAAGACTTCAGTTAAATCTCATCTGGGGCTCTTCTGCTGTGAAGGCTCCGCATCAGCATGTAGCCAGCACAGCTGAGGAAGCACAGAGTGCCCCAACTCCAGAATAAGCACACGCAAGTCCTGTGCTTGGCCTCGTGTTTAGGAGAACAAAGCCAAACGAAGGCCATGTTGAAAGAGCAGGAAGTCCTAAACACTGCTATCAGCAATATAGACAATAGAGGCATTGACAAAACTTCCAGATTTTAGCAGCGGAACATAAAGCTTCAACAAAATCGCAAAGAACGAGGGAAAGACAACAGTTCTTGAAGCAGAAACACCACTCAGAAGACCATTTATTAATACACTATGTAAAACAGCAATAGGCCCAGAGGTTGGGGTAGGCTGGAAGCTTTGGGTCATCTCTGTTTTTCAGAGGACAACGAGAAAGAAATTAACAGGGGGAGACATTTGTTCTTGAATAGCAGATCAGAGGGAGCAACACAAGACAAAGTAACCAAAATCCCAAACACAAATTTGATGCTATTGAGAAGCACCACATGTTTACCTGTAAAATGGGGATGTTCTAGGACAGAGAACAACCTGTAACAGTATGGACCCCACCCTGGGAAATTTGTCTGCCTTGGTGGCTGGCACTCAACACCCACCAACTTTGTTTACTGAATCACCCCAGTTTCCCAGAGTCCTAGTGAAGGATTGGAAATACCTTGTGCAAACACAGAAGAAAAAGACGGTCCCCGGTCCAAAGAGGTTATAATTCACAATTACACAAAAAAAACCCATAACAACTTAACTGTGATAGATTCTGAACAATTTATCAAGGTTTGGGGTGGTCACTGCTCATTATCGTTGGACAACAAAAAAAGGAAAGCAGATTTTTTAAAAATGACAAGCTTAAAAAAAAATTGAGAGGAAACATAAGGGACTAGATAGGAAGGATGGATTTTGTGTCCAAGAGTCAGAGCTCAGTCACAGATTTCCTGCCTCAAATGAGGCATCATTTAGTTCAGTAAATACAACTTTATTAATATTCACCTACTTTAAAAAAAAAAAAAAGCTTGGAGAGTCTTAAGACTGTGGGGAAAAAAGATTAATGCTTATATCTAAATGTCAAGAACTGAGTTTTGCGTACTGAAAAGCTAAAATGAAAAAAAAAAAAGCAAGCAGAAGAGAAAAGAGAGAGAGAATAAGCAAGGAAACTCAAACAACAGGAAAGAAAACTGAACCTTTGCTACCTCTTGCAATAATTAGTCAGTTATCAGCTCCAGACCGTGCAGAAACAGAACAAAGAAGAGTAAAGGGAAGGAATTATGCTATGGTTCAAATGTTTTTCAAGATCTGTTTTCTCATCATAAATAACATACTGAATTGCTCAGAGTCAACAGATTTCATCAGGGCTACTTTACGACATGCTGCGCATTGTAAATAAAAGCACAAGCATTTCCTGCATTTAACAGCAAAAAACTTCACTGCCTGCGATATACATACAATGTATGGAGAATACAGTAGGATGTATGAGGACTGACATTACAGCCTGTACGAGCATCTCATCTTACCCAAACCTAACATGAGCATAGCTACATTTATCTATGAACAGCAATGGTGCAATTTCACAGGAAAGTTTGAAGATATTTTAAAACGTGTGCGTGGGTTTTTCCATTTCTTTCAAACTTCTGAAAATAAACGTAGGCATACATTAAGAGAACTCTACAGTTCTATAGCCTATTACTGCCACTGAAGGCATTAAAAGAAAAAAATAACCAACCAGGGTTACATACCGTCAATATGAACTAATGCCCACAAACTCCGTTGTGGCTTTTTTGAAAAGCTGAAGGAAAAGCTACTTAATTTGAGCAACTCGCTTCACAAACTTGAAAAATCAAGACAAAACCCCTAAGTGGTTCAGGTTACCAGTGCCAATTTCCAAAATAATAACAGCAGACGCAACCCATGCCCATATTCAATGTCCCAACTCAGGACAATCCCGGAGCCATCTCCTAAGCTCAGGCCACCCACCAGCCCATGTGCTGGAAGTCAAGTGCTTTCCAACACCAATGAAAGCTGCTACACATAAACCTGATAAAATCAAAGGGGAGCTGGAGATTGCTTGGGCACTGTGTAAGTGGTACGGTCAGCCTGCCTCTGCATTTTCCCCACCTGTGAAACGGGAACCTATATACTTGGTGACGCCTGACCACCTGCTTTGCAGAACCTTGGTTTATACTTCCAAAATCTTCTGAAGATGAAAGGTTTAGAACAAGTATGCCAACACATTAAAAGAGACTGGGATAGGGCAGACATACTGCAAAGTAATACTCACCCGTTCCTGACCAGCTGTGTCCCAGATCAGAAATTTATGCAGCTCATTCCCACAAGGTACAGTTTTAGTCATGAAGGACGCCCTGAAAAGAAGGAAGCAGCAGAAATTCATAACACGACCAACACTCTGAATCTGCAACCTATAGACCTTACTTAGCCAGTTCTGCTGGGTGAGACTGCATATGGGGAAACTCCAAAACCTTGATAAAATGCTGACAGAAGTAAAAGTCTCCGTTTTCTCAGATAAAATATATGATACCTATATCATAGAATCTATGATTCTATGGCGTTGGAAGGGACCTCTGGAGATCATCTAGTCCAACCCCCCCGCCAGAGCGGGTCTACCTATAGCAGGTTGTACAGGAACTTGTCCAGGCGGGTTTTGAATGCTTCCAAAGAAGGTGACTCCACCACCTCTCTGGGCAGCTTGTTCCAGTGCTCTACCACTCTCACAGTAAAGAAGTTCCTCCTCATGTTTAGGTGGAACTTCTTATACTCAAGTTTGTGCCCATTTCCTCTTGTCCTGTCACTGGGCACCACTGAAAAAAGACCAGCCCTGTCCTCCTGACACCCTCCCTTTAAGTATTTGTAAGCATTGATTAGATCCCCCCTAAGTCTTCTCAAGACTAAAAAGACCCAAGTCCCTCAGCCTCTCCTCATAGGAGAGATGTTCCAGGCCCTTAATCATCTTTGTGGCCCTTTGCTGTACCCTCTCCAGCAGAACGGAAAAGCCTCTGAAGTTCAGAGGGCATTTGTGCATGGGCCCAGGAACACAGATGCTCCTGGAACTGAGAAAAAGGCATCAGCTAGCATCATACCAGGCAACAAATGTGCAACTTTTCAGTTACACCTAGGAGACTGGATCGCCAAGGAACAGAAAAGTCATCTGCATGTGGTGAACAAAAGGGAAAAAGTTCTTCCCCCTCCAAACTCAGATGAAGAAATCTTCGTGGCTTCTTGTATTTTTTTGTAAGAAATGCAATTTGTATGTTTTCACAGTGTGCTTTTCTTCTTTAAGGAAAGAGTGTTACAATTTTATAGGCTTCTTCTATATTACAGCATTTCACTTGAAAGCTGGCTAGGAGAAACTGCCAAATTCTGGTAGATTAGTTTTTTCTCCCCTATCCTTTCTGGACACTGCTGAACAATTTCTGTTGTGGTAACTTTTTTTCCTGGCTCATAGAGATGCATTTGATACAACGCACTGTCATTACAAAAGCACCAAATGACATCAAATGACATATGACTGATCAAAACATTTCCTGAGAATGATATACCAGAGTTCTCCTCTACAGCTATCTGCAAATATCTCAAATATAACGATGCAGCATTGCTTATAAAAATACTAAGTAAGGCAAAGAAGTGCAGCACTTTCTTCATTTGTTTTCAGAGTGTGTGCTTTCAGTTGTCGCTCAACTTCTCAGAGCATTAAGCAACACTTTACAGCTTCAAAAACAGGAATTTTAGAGCTGCAGCAGCTACTGTAGATTGCAAGGATTGTACATTTAAGACATTTGACTAATCTGGAAGAAAGTAAAGATTAAAACCTTATCTATATAGATAAATAATGTCACCTGCATGCAAGCTAGCCTTCATATTTTAATCCTTAAACAGAAAAATATTTTCTGTTATCATAATTAGGAAAATTAAAGGGATTTTTTTTTTTTCATTTGAGCAGAAGACATTTACTTAGCAACAACAACTACTTGGGGAAAAAGGCTGCTGATGATTTAGAAGTAAAAAACCACTCAAGTTCCCATCAATTCCTTCACTGCAAACAAGTGTCCTTCAGTCAAGTAATGTTATTCATTACATGCTTCCTCTCTGTCCATTTCTCTCTATTCACTACATTCAGAAGTCCAAAATTGTCCTGGAACTTCAATGTGCAACTTCCAGCTGAGACTCCTTCATGCATCAAAAGACAGAGCTATATAAGATATCATCTAACCCTCTGAACAACACACAGCAATCAATACCAATCCTTCACAGACAGTTTAAAACAGCTCAAACACACAAGCCAGATCAGCCATTCCTACCCAAATTACTCAACATTACATATTAGCTTCCTTTCCCATAAGAGATGGAGAATTTTCAGAATTTTCCAAGTAACACTGGACTTGGCAGATTTGTCCCTAAGATATTAAAAGAATTCAAATCAACTGCAAGACTAACAGGCTTCTGATGGTCTGACACATGGAGGCTTGGCAGTTTTGAAAGAAGAACAGGTATGAGTTAATTATACTTAGTTTAAATCGCATTGTCCATATTTTAAGAAAGACAAAATAATGGGACATGTCCTAAACCTAGAAAAAAGCATGTCCACACCTGGGAACAGATACCGTCCATGTTCCAGCCCAGCCTGGGCTACACACAACATAGTTAAGGGCTCCCCATGGTTCTCCTGCCATTACTCAGCTATGGGGTGCCCTGGTCATTGTGCCGATGACAGCCTCTTGAGTTGTGCAGTTTCAGTTCCTTAATCTCCAAGGATCAGATTTGATACTTCATTGACCAGTGGGAACGAAAGTGATTTTAATCCTAAGGTCTTATGACAAAAACACAATCTAAAGCAGGAAGGCTCTTGACAAGGCAAAAAGAAAAGGAAACCAGCTGAGTAAGACATCTAAGAATCTCTGGGTGCCAGATGGGTGGAGAGAAAAAAAAACAGAAGAGCTAGAAGTCATGGCCATGCACGACACAAGTCAATACAGCATGGTTCTGGACAGCCCCAGAAAGGAGGCTATTTCAAGAGACACCCTTCACAGGAGGAGAATGGCAGAGCTCTGTCAGCCTCTCCGTAATAGAGTGTGCTGCAATATAGTAGGTTTAGGGCCCCTCTGTATTCCCAGAACAGGGAGAGCAGAGTAGACCTGGTTTGGGGCAGCCTCAGACTCTCTAAACAGGTAACATGACCTGAAAGCCATTAAAGAAGAGTAAAGAGTTGAGTGAGATTGAATACTGTGGATCTTTTTTTTTTCTCCAGCTTATCAGAGCCTTGAAAGTAACGAAAAGAAAGGAGCTCAGCAGAGGGCAGTGAGTTAAAAAAAAATATATAGAAGAAAAGAGAGATTATGCTTGGTACTTACCCAATAGTAGGACTAATGTTGTGATCAAAGTGGTCCTGGACAAAGCGACAAACAATGCTCGATTTGCCAACCCCAGTATCCTAAAAATAAAGGAAAGCATGACAAGTGAGTTCAGGAGACTCAAGATATCAACACTTCACCTGAAGAAATAGTCAAATATTAATTTGTGAAATTAAATCCTCTCTAGAGGTAAGTGGGGCAGGTTAAACATTTCAAAAGAAAAGCGAGCACATGGAGTATCCTTTTCAGATGTCATCATTGTGAACGGAGCTCCCTGGGCCTCTTCCCGACGCTCCCCTCTCTCCGAGCCCTGTATTTTTTCGGGTGGATTTTATATTCCTGGTGCAAGGACTGCAGTACGTCAAGCATAGCCATTGAGTCGTGCAAGAGAATCCTGTGCTTTCAAACACAGGGTGCGTTACCCAGCAAAGCCAGAGAAACGGTTTCGTTCAGGCCTGTTGCAAGGGCAGCCCAAGCACGCTTCCAAACCAGATTACTAACACCAACCTCTTCGTACAGGGCCAGCGCTAACGCAGTGGAACTAACCTTCACGTGGCAAGACAAACAAGCCTGCTCGGTGGAAACTTCGCAGAAGCTTCAGGTGGTTTTGAAAAGGCAGGAATCCGAAGATTTGGATCCCCAGAGATGTGCAGCTATCCCTCTGCAGGTAGCGTTACCAGACTGCGGTGAAGCAGCGTGACTTTAAATGCAACACAACTCGCTCTCTAACTGCAATGTGGCAGGCTACCTCCATTTGCTGGAATAGTCTTTATTTTAGCCCCCCATTCAGTAACGAAAAGTAACAGCAGTACAATACTGGAATAAAATTCAGAATGACCTGGAGGGGGCGGGGAAAAGCTTGACGTTATGCAGAAATACTATTTTAGGCATTTAAGATATGAACAACTTCCCTAAAATGCAGCATTTTTTTGTTTATCTCTGTTATTCCACAAAGCCTTGGATGGTAGGTAGAAGAACTTAAATTATACAGAGAATTATCAAGGAATAGGAATAGTAATATCGCTATGTCTCCCATAGAATTGCAAAGAGCCTCTTTAGAGACAAAAAAAGATGTCAGGAAATCGATCCTGACCTTTCTGAGACATTAACAATGATAGCCCAGGGTCCAATCTAACTCATTAAAAAGTCAGTGGAAAGTTTTCTATTAATTTCATTGGAAGTGATTGCAGAACTGCCAGATTGCTCCGGGTAGTTCCATTTGTATCCTCATTTTAAGACACTTGACAAATTTACATAAACTTCTCAAAAAGTGTCAAGACAAGAGAATATAGTTTGTTGAGAGCACTACACACATAACTACATACTACAAAAAACAAAAAGCCTTTTCCCCTCCTGTAATTAATTTTGCAATATTTTGTCTTCTTTTTGAATACAAAAGAAGAATGCCTGTAGTTAAGATTTCACCATGTTTAAATAAAACTGTATCGCCACTGCAAGCAAAGTCTTTATAGACAGCGTGTATTAGAAAACCATCATTTAAGCTCTCATACTTAATTCAAAGCTGTCCTTAGCCAGCTTAAAAGCCATAATAAATGCTCATGCTACACAGACAGTTGTTTATCTACTGTGTTCAATCAATAGGAAAAAAAAGATCAAAGAGAGGAGCAGTGTTTAAAACCAGCCCCATTGCCTTTGATCAATAGCAGCAACACATCCTGTTGCTATTCCCAAATTTTGCCTTCATTATCGATTCCAGCTAACATCTCTGTATAATTACTTGACCAGGATGGCAGAACACATTAAAAAAAAAAAAGTTTCTCTGCACTGAAACCGAGGATCTAATTATTCCAGATTTTAAATGTTCTCGAGAAACCAGAACTACCACCCACTGGGTGCGAGGAATTACACTTCCCTCTTGTGGGGACAGAATTTCTACCACCGTATTCGAAACTAGACATTGACTTTCATGACCCGATGATGCTTCAGTTTCACCTGCTTCCTTCAGCTCCCTTGCCAGGTCACTCAGAAGGGCAGCTGCAATTACAGCTCCTGACCAAGAGGAGCCCGCTCTCTGGCAAGAACATGACATCCACAAGCACGGATTAAAGCTTAGCTCATTTTCCTAGAAGCTCCTGCTTCTTCATCTTTCAGTTCATGGCTCTTAATAACATTTCACACTAACGTTAAAGGAACTTTGAAAGTTTCTATTGCCCTCGCATCTCTCACAATGAGCACAGCTAAACTTAAGCATATGTCAGGCACACCAATAGCCCTCAAGAAGCTTAAAGGCATTCTTACACTTTGCTCCTGGGGTTGCTTGGACTACCAAGAGGGCTACATTTACCCATGGTGTAACTCCAGTGAAACCAATAGACTTGGACCACAAATGAACCTGTCTTTAGGACAGAAACTGTTGAAGCCAGTGGCCAGCGGTCTCCAGAAGCCGGCAATTCATTGCACCAAGGGACTGAGTTGAAACAAGCCCTCCCAGCTTCTGCTTTGTTGCCTGGAGGATACAAACAGCCGGCTACAGGAATATAATTAGAACACAGAGGGGAAGGAAGTAAAAAAGAAAAAGCTTCCTACTTAAGGCAGTGATTACCATTCCTTTGCAGGACTTCAAACTACTTCAACAGTTTTCAGTCCGTGTTACCGTACTCGCCCCCAAAGACAATGCTCACCTGCCTAAAAGCAAAGCCAATCATGGTGCACAAACACTATACAACTTGAAAGCTTAGTAGAAATCTTTTACTGCTAATCAGACCTTATCTTTTTCTGACACTAAGGAACTATCTTTCAGGTCGATCTTGCACAAGTCAAGGAAAGCATAGTTGCTTCAAAGAAGTAGAAAAGGCATTTACTTCTCAGCAGTGCATTGAAACTAAACCTCCTCGCTAAAGCTGTACAAAGCTTTCCTGCTACCATCTGCTTTGTCCTTTGCTATACAGTCTTCCTCTACATACGTCCATTTATCTAACATCTGATGGCGATGATCATCCTCGTTTTCCTCCTTTTTCTTCGAAGGATCATAACAGACTTGTCAAGCCACATGGCTGGGTAACATTCAGGCATGCAGATGACTTATTTTTTTCTCAGTTCTCAAAGTTCTGCTTTTTGCCAGCTTTTTACACCCTCTGATCTGTTCTTTTTTGTTTTACTCCATGTTGGCGTACATAGAACATCAAACATACACCAAGGAGTAACATTTTGGCTTATGTAAAAGGTCACAGCAGTATTGAGCTGAGTTGACTGAACAAGCTTCAGAACTTTAGAGCATGTCTTCAGGAGTTCTGTCACGCTTTAAGAAACAGATCCTGCAATTCTTCAGAAGAATCTTTATCCATGGGAAATCCAAGGATTTCAGCACTGTACTAATTGACTCACCATGATCAAGAGCATGCCAGTCCATGAAAGAAGTGGCAAGAAAGGAATAAATATAAAGTCATCATTCTGAATCAAGGATCAAGGTGTTCATGATGCATTTGATGAGTCACTCATGGGATCAGCTGCATGTCTTGCTTTTTTCCTTTCTTCTTCATAAGCCTCGTAGCACACTTAAAAATTATCAGTTATAAACTGCATTGTACAGAGGTAAGCAAAAAGGGTGGGGTAGGGAGGAAGGAAAGGAGCAGGAAGGTAATCCACAGTAAGTGAATCACTATTAGATGATCAGAAGAAATAGCTACAACTTCAGAATCTCCCAATGGTCAGCAAAATGGATCTGGTAATCTGAAACCGTATCAGATGTTTCTGATAAATACAAGGAACCAACGCAAGCATGACTAAGTCCTGATTTTCACTTTAACCCTAAAAAGATGTTCTCTATTCTTCTAAAATCTATTACCCACAGAGTTATGATTTTAAGAGCACCAGAGTGGAGAGCAGCATGCCACAAAAAACAGTGCTTCCACCCACACTCCTGCTCGCAGAGAACCACCCCACTTGGCTCTTCTCAGCTCACATTACTGTAAAGGAGATGAGACTGTATTTCAAGCCAGCAGAATTACAGGATGCTGACAACTCATTTGCAGGCAAACAACAACTGAGCTACTGATTTCTTCTGGCTGATTTGCAGAGCATAGAGGAAGGTTTTAAAAGGAAAAAAAAAAAAAGCAGAAGTTCAATATGAGAAATATATTAAAAAAGAAAACCATTTTCCCATTACAAATCGGCAGTTAGTATATTCCTCTGTCCATTGTTCCAGAAGCATTTATCCTGGCAGAAAAAAACTAATGCAGAAAAATTGAGCTCTTTAATTTAAATCTGGATGTCTCATTTATATCTTTGCAGAAGCATAGGGCCCAGTCCTCCAAGCACTTTTCTAAATTGACGGGAATATTACTACCCTGTAAACATAACCTTGATTGGGATGTTAGTCTTTAGCCTTGATATTCTAATAGCCTTTAATAGATTCAGATGGGTCAAGCCCTATTGTGCTGAGCAAACTAAACTCTTCATGTAAATTCGTTTTACATCTGAAATGGAAGAAATGTTGAATTGACAAAAACATCCACACATATCGTGACTGATGACTAAACAGCGGCCCTATAATTATGCACATTGCTGCAAGAGCTTTTTTATTCTCAGCTGTGCAGAATCCTTCTGTGCTATGTTAACACACAGGGCTTTTTTACTACATGTAAAATTAGATCAACCATGCAAAAATCCTTTTATGACTCTAGGATTTTGGAAACACAAATAAAACAAGAATACTAGACGGCACTTCACAAGAGGAAATGGCACACTAAGAATGAACATACTGAAGAAACTGCCTTCTGTCCTCCCACTTGCGAGGAAAGAAAAAAAAGAACATCTGGCTTGTAATCACCACAGATCTCATGACTAACTTCCCATTTCAGCTTTAAAAGAGGGTTGAGATACCCTGGAGATGAGTGCCACAAAAAATCTACAATGAGAAGTAATGGAGAACTGATCTCTATAAAAAGGGATCCAACACACAGCTCCTTTGGAAGGATAGAAGTTTTCATATCAGCTTAGACAAAGCCAGGACTCAATCCATGGTATTTCAATTTGTATAAATTTTTACAAATTAAAAATTTCTTATAATATAATAATAATAATATAAAAATGTTTCTCCAAAGCATTTCTTGTAATAACCAAGATCCATTGAGACATGACCTACAGGAAGACGTCTCATTAAAACTGACTGGGTTAACATGCATTAGCCTTACGTATCAGAAGAAGAACGATCGTGCCCTAGCAGCCTGGAGGATATTAATACCAAGTGCTCAAAAAAAGCAGTTAAAGCAGATATGAGAAACATTTGAAAGTGAGAAGTCTTTACCCTTTCCCATAACCAAGAAACTGATCCCACAGCTCATGTGGTTTCCACCAAACTCAGCAGGACATCCCTGCACCTCACAGTGGGGATGCAATCTGCCCCTCAGAGCCCATTTGTGCTGGGGGTCCCCAAAAGCTGACCTGCTACACACCTTAACTGCAAAGGCACCCTAAGCATTTGGCAGCCCAGCCCTTCCTCTGAGGATCCCTGATCAAGAGAAAAAGAGTGTGACCAATACAGTCAGGGTTGATTTAGTGTAACCCCTGGGCAGCCTCTTGTGGTGTAGCTTCTTCATCAGGCATACAGCTGGAATTACGAAGCTGCTCACACTGATGGAAACCTGTGTTCCAGGCAGAAGGCAATATTGGAGCCTACCAGCAAGCCGTTTTGAAGCTTTCTCAAGACAGGTTAGCATTGCAAGGTGCAGTAGGTGCACGCACCAGAAACAACCGTTGTCAAATTTGGCTCACTAATGATCTTCTCAGTGCACGTTCCAGTGAGATAATGCTGCCTTGTGTCATCTTTCAGACACAGTGAAGGGGGGGGGAAGGAAAAAAAAACCCAAAAGAATCAAACATACAGAGCAAGGATACAGTAAAAAAGCTGTTCCACTCTCCTGGAGGAGGATCTGCTCAGAGAGGAAGCTGGCTGCTCCTAATTATTAAGAGAAGAAACAATTCCTGGCTCCTTGTCACATATTCATGCCACCGGACAAACTTCTTGGCTGGTTCATTACTAACTGAAAAATAACAGAGGAGCCAGTTTATCCTCAAGATTCCCCAAGCTAAATTCTCCTCTTTGTTACACTGATTTGACTCTTGCCAGTACTACAGCAAAAGGAAGGAGAGCTCCTTGCCTTGCCCAGTGCAGAACTTTCATTGTTGGAGCAATTAATATGTACAGATGAAAACACTTGAATTGGTATGAAGTTGCCAAAAAGGAAGAAACTGTCCTTTACCATCCAGGCATTTGATAGTTTAAATACCAGAAAAAGGCACTCAAAATCTCTGCAACTGGCCAGGCAAATCTGATGCAGCAAGACATGGTCTAAACTTTAGGGGAAGAAAAATAATCAATGAGTCTTACAAAAAATGCAAATGCAGAGAGACCTTTCATTCTGGTAGCTCTGTAAAGCGCAGCTGGTTTTGAGTTGGCAGTTCAGCTTCTGTGCATTAAAATAGCCGTTCTTTCCACTGTCAGAATTGGCCATGCTTTAGTTTCTGATTTACAGTTGAATCCCATTCCCATTATCCTCAGCAGGACTTCGATGGAATTTGAAAATTCACAGCAGCGTAATCACATCGCAGTGCTGCTAGATGGTTTGCATTTTATTAGCTATCATCAAACAAATCGCTATGCCTGCACTGTAAAGCATCGCTGGGCTTTTGCAGAAATGTATGCTCAGCTCTGGACAAGCCTGGTGCCCAGGAGGAGCGTCACTCCTCAGGCAAGGTCTGGCATGCACCACTGAGACATCCAACCTGCATCTTCAATGCTTTTGGAGATGCCAGTCCTTAACCCAGAAGCACATGATGTGACCCTGAGTACAGGATTACGGCTGTCTTATAAATTCCAAAGGAGGTTTAAAGGCGAAGAACTCAACAACAAAATAAAGCTTTGCAGCTCGCAGCCTGCTTTAGTCCTCTATGCCTGCCATTAACATTTTAATCATTACTCAGACGATCAGATGCAGGCAGCATTGCAATACTTTCCGTGTCTTACTAATCCAGTTACAGCTGCTCTGGAAGGCTGTGGCAGGCGGCTTGAAGAGTATCTGAAACTGGCTTTGGACTTTTACCAACCATATGAACATACAAGGAAGAGTTATGCACAACAGGCTCCTGACCACAGCTCCCAAGGGCAGTATTTTAATCCAAGAGTTACTCTACCCAATAAACTTTTCGCTAGCCTTAAACAGATCCTTCATCCTTCCCTGTATTTAGGTATCACTTACTCGTCTGAAAACATCACTGTAAGGAGAAATACCTTTCTGGAGACCTGGGTTCAGAGACACCCCTGGGACTGAACTGAATCTGCCAAGCGTCAGGCTCGTCCCAGCGAAAATGCAGCCATGCACTGCGGAGCGGTGTCTAGGAAGAACTGCAAATATCTTCTCACTGTATTCAGTTTTTCCATCTGCAAGACGTATCAAGTGAGCAAATCCCACCCCTGCACAAGCGCATAGATGAAAATACAAGAGCAGCTCTTAGACTGACACACTGGCTCCCAACCACTTCACCCACACAGAACTGCCTGAGGCTTCAGCCTGAACCAGAGGGATGCAGGCTGAGGTGCTCTGAAGCCTCACTTCTGTGGTAAAAGAATAAGCATCCCATTCAGGACACAAATAATTTTTGTAAATTCCAATTTTCATTACAGCCCTGTACAATGAGAGATAGATTATCTCCCCCATGAGCAATACGATTCTCTGAGATCCTTTTCCTGTTGATTTGCTGGGATTCCCCTTCCAGAGCTACAGAACTGGCCCAGGGGCACACCTGATTCCCAAAGCAATGGCTCCATTTTCAACTCCCTGACAGGCCCTCTACCAAATGAGAGGTCTGATCCTCCCTACCCCACCCACCACCACAACCTTTAATGGTCTGACTTTCCTCATTACCAAGCCTGGCAACGTAATTCTGCAACAAGAGCTCCAAACGACATCAGACACAGCCTTATGCCACCAGTGATGTACAAGGAGTTTCTGCAAAGGCCTGAGGAATACACAGTTCCTTCTGAAAGGGAAGAACTGGAACCAGGGCTGGCCTCCAGTTGTGTCAGTGTGCTAGCATGCGCTTTCCCGAGTGAAGGGTACTCGCCAAATGAACAGCAACACCCCCATTGAACATTGGAACCAAGCTTCCTGAGATCCCAGCACAAACACCCGGATCTTCATGCAACTATGTTTTTAGGGGGAGGTTTATTCTGCAGTGTCCCACTTCTTCAGTAGGACCCACCACAATCCTTTTGGTCATCTGCCCACATGAACCTTACAAGAACACCCCTGTCTGCATTTCTGACTGTCATACACTCTTCTTTAAACTCATAATATTGGTATCTTTTAAGTCAGTCGGTGTATCACTCCTACAAATTTAGGATGGTCTGCGTGAGATCTCCTGCAGTGAAACACCCCACACACCATTTCTAATTGCTAGTGTAATTTCAGGCCAATGCTGGTGTTGTGGAGCACAAATTAGCTACAAAATAAGGCTTTTTCCTCTGGTGCGTGTTAGAATTAGATTAACTCTAATTCCCTCTACACATAGGAAGTGCACTGCCTGTTCTCAGAGACATTTTTCCACCCCAACCAGGTCAGTCCTGTTACATCAGAATACAATCATTCCTCCTGGTGCTGCAAGGACTGCATTTGGCACAGAAATTCTTGGCCCTATCGTTCTCAGCTCACTAGCTCTTAAATGAAAATAATAATGGCTTGATTTTTACCTTATAACAGCATCACGGGGATTTAAATCAGAGACAGTTGTAAAGTGTCCAGACAGCACAGTGACAAAGACCCTTTTAAGTGCCTTAAGAGATAGCCAAGTGCTGAGTTTTACTTGTTTGGTATTTACATGCATCTTCAATACCACCTGTATACTCCTAATAGCTGTTTTAAAATAGAAAAGTATCTGCTGACCGGGGCTTAATGCTATCTGGTCTCTTGTGGTGGGTCAACACTGACTGGATGCCAGGTACCCACCAAAGCCACTCTGTCACTCCCGACCTCACCTGGACTGGAAGAGTAAAATCTAACAAAAGGCTCGTGGGTCGAGACAAGGACAGGAAGAAATCACTCAGCAACTACCATCACAGGCAAAACAGACTCAACTCAGGAAAATTAATTTAATTTATTACCAATCAAATCAGAGTAGGATAATGAGAAATGAAGCCACATCTTTAAAACACCTTCCCTCACCCCCTCCCTTCTTCCCAGGCTTAACTTCACTCCCAATTTCACTGCCTCCTGCCCCCAAACAGCACATGGGCAGGTGGGAAATGGGGGTTATGGTCAGTCCATCACACATTGTCTCTGCCGCTCCTTCCTCCTCAAGGGGAAGACTCTTCACACTTCCCCTGCTAGCAAACCTGCTCCAGTGTGGGGTCCTCTCTCCATGGGTCACAGGTCCTACCAGGAGCCTGCTCCAGCATGGGCTCTCCACAGCTCACAGCTCCAGCATGGGGTCCTCCATGGGCTGCAGGTGGATATCGGCTCCACCATTAACCGCCGTGGGCTGCAGGGGGACAGCCTGCCTCACCGTGGTCTTCATCACAGGCTGCAGGGGAATCTCTGCTCTGGTGCCTGGAGCACCTCCTCCCCTTTCTTCTTCACTGACCTTGGTGTCTGCAGGGCTGTTTCTCTCACATGTTCTCACTCCTCGCTCCGGCTGCTGTTGCAC
Source organism: Limosa lapponica baueri (assembly GCA_002844005.1). Taxonomy (NCBI): domain Eukaryota; kingdom Metazoa; phylum Chordata; class Aves; order Charadriiformes; family Scolopacidae; genus Limosa; species Limosa lapponica. The sequence goes on along the minus strand of KZ505666.1, from coordinate 936,889 downwards.
AGGGTGTTTTTTAACCTTCTTAAATGTGTTATCACAGAGGCGATACCACTGTCACTGATGGGCTTGTCTTTGGTCAGCAGCAGATCCATCTTGGAGCCAGCTGGCATTGACTCTATCAGACACGGGGGAAGCTTCTAGCAGCTTCTCACAGAAGCCACCCCCGCCACCAAAACCTGACCACACAAACCCAGTAACACCTCTGAATGTATAATGTATAATAATCATCTGATCCCTTCTCTCTATTTGTTTTTCTTCAGTCCACATCAGTTAGCAAAAAGCGTACAGTCACTGCCCATCTGCTTCACCTCAGAGGTGGCTGCATCTGTAGCCCTGTCCACCTCTCCTGTTCCCAACCAGCCACCAAAGCCAAACTCCTGCTGCCAGGTTTTGGCTCCCTTACCAGTGTGATTATTCAGCACGTGGTTTCCTTTCACACGCATCCTGCACACATCCTCCTGTGGAACTAAGGTCGGGCATGCATAGCTGCTCCGGTATCTGCCATACTTGGAGCCAGGGAACGCAGTCCTACTTGTCCTGCCATTTTGCAGGCTTCTCTGGAGTTTTATGAACTCAGTATTCCCTGTCACAGGTCCATTGCTTTCCACCAGATCCCATCCCACTAATCTTTTAGTGACAAAAAACCCTAATGCCCAAGTTAGAAATACATCTTCTTTAATATCTTGCTGCATCTGTTCCTCTCTTATAAAAAAAAAAAAAAAAAAAAAAAATATTTCCAGCCTGGCTGCAATATTTGTTACAATCTCTCCATCTATCTACTTCTGTCAGAGATATGCCCAGAGACCCCAATCAACACTGTGGCCTCACCAAACCATAAAGTACAAAAGCAAGCACAGATGGCCAGAAGCACTTTATCATCCTATCAAAGCGACGTGCCTGGCCAGAGATGAGACAGTCTGAAGAGCAGCTAATGTCTGTATAGTAGCTAATGTTAACAATAAATTCACTTTCCCAGAAACATTCATTGGTTTCATATAATATTACATATACAAACATAAGTCTCTCCTAGAGTGACTTATGCTGGCATTATCCTGTTGTCATAACTAGGGATCCAATCTCAAGCTAGTCATGCTGAGTGAGCAGCATGGAGAGTCACAGCTGCAGCCTGAACAGCTTCAAGACGAGTGAACTGGCCGTACCTTCCCCCCCTCTCTCTTCCCCAAACACTCAGTTTTCAAAAAGATTTGCCCAAAGTGCTGTCTCTCATCTGGCAGATAGTAGGCACTCCACTAACTTCAGGTGAAGGTTTTACTACAAGTGTGTAGTCTACAAGTGTGTTGACTACGAGGTTTCTCCAAATGTGGGAACTTGAGAGAAGGAACATTATCACCTTGAAAGAAGGCAAGAGGGTGCTGGAAAGATGACCCAGTCAGAAAGAGATCTTTCTTTCGTACATAGCGACCAGTGACTCAACCAGCGACCGATATGGCATTAAATGAGCAGTAAGGAACAAATCCTTGTTTTACACTGCACTAGCAGTGGGTGGCAGGATTAGCAGCCGCTTAAACTATCTGCTACCCAAGAAATCACAGAGTAGCCCACGTGGCTGCTGTACATTGACTCACCCAGTGCTTACAAACTGTGCTGCTCTTCCACGACCTGCCAACTCTTTTTTGTGTGTAAAGTTGACAGGGGAATTATAAAGTGATCTTTATTTATGAGACAGGGGGCTGCAGAAGGAAAAGGACAACAAAGAACCTTCCTTCAAAGCTGTTCTTTAAAATAACTCAAATAGAATAAAAATAAATAAATAAAACCACAAGGCAAAACAGAAATGTGACTGATGTAGAAAACATAGCCTGTGGGTCAGTACTCCAGCTACCTCAGTTCCTTTTTCTGCAACATGACTGAAGAAAAGCAACACCATAGAATATATTTTAAAATAACAACAAATTAACACTGCAGCCAACCTAGTTCCAGAACACCCAATTTAGTAATTTTCAAAGCCCATCTACTTCTGCCCC
>KZ505666.1:918667-934676 GCA_002844005.1 Limosa lapponica baueri | reverse complement strand
GTTTCCTTCCCCTCTCCTTCACGCAAGTTTTGTCTCGGCTGAACTGATGAGAGAAACAGAGGATTTTAAGTTGAAATCAAAGAGCAGAATCTCAATCAATCAATTTCTTATGCCCTTGACAGCATGTGGTATGGATGGCTGTGGAGGAAGAAGTGCTTAGATTGGTGAAAAGGAAGATGGGAACTTGGTGTTTATTTGCATTCCTTAATCTCAAATTGTGGCTTTGGGGGGCGTTGGCGATTCACTTAAGATGCTGAACTCCTTGTTTTAAACAGCCTCTACAGTTTCAAGTAAGAGCATGTTCTCTATAAAAAGCAGCTGCAAATAAGGTGGTATCAATGTAGCTGACTAACAAGATGAGAGGATGAAAGGAGAAACAAGAGGAGCACCTTTCAAGGGAGCAGTCATACCCACACACAAGTCTCTTGAGCAGCCATACCCACACACGCCAATAAATGAGCAAAAAACCCTCCCACTGGACGTAGGGGTGGGGGAGATGACCCAACAGTGGAAAGCCTGAGGATATCCTTAGTGAGAGCTGCTTCTGCTTTACACTACAGCAAAGCAGCCTTGGAGTACAACAGTGTGGGTCACAAGCTGTGTAGAAGCAGTCCAGCCTTTTCGGGACTTCAATATCAAATAAGGCACTGGCTGATTAAGTCACAGGGAACAACTTCACTTCAAAAAAAACTGACTCAAGACTGAGCACACGGTGATGAGTCTTGCTCCTCTCCAAAGAAAGCTCCATCACAAAACCCAACTCTGTAAAACCTTTCTCCAAGGGCTGTGCTGCAATGCAAAGGAGGGCATTTAATTGGGAAATAGCACCACCTGGTGACTCCTGGTACTAAGGGAGAAGGAAATGGTCAACTTGGCCATTCTGGGGCAGGAGGAAAGGAGAAAGGAGCACTGGCTAAATTGCTCAAGTGAGCTGTGAACCAAGAGCCTGGGTAAGGATGGAAAGAATACTGCACGATGGAAATACAAGAACTAGACAGATGGAACAGACGGAGATGGAAAGAACACCTGAGCACCTTCTCTTGGCAACACAGGCATCTCCCACTGCTGTTGCCACCTTGGGAGCCCTGCATGACAATGAGTGCTGTGAACATAGCAAAGGCAGCAACGCAGGGATGCCCCTATCCACCCATAAATTAATGTACCATGAAAGGAAAAAAAACACCCAAGCAGGCAAAGCAGCAACAAAGTTGTACACCTCAGAGGGACTTTGTTGTTCATTTTTAGGAGATCTATAGCTCTATAGCTGTGGGACTTCATAGAGTCACTACCGCCCAAACAAGAACCATGCCACTATTTGCTCTCTACCAATCATCGAATTATAGGATCCTCTTGACCAAGGCATAACACAGACCAGCAAGCAAACCTACCCTGCCAGATGCCCTGTAAGTGTTAAGAAAGTGTATTATCTTACACTCCACGGTGTCCTCTCCCATCTTTTCAATCCCACCACCCAGTTCACCTTAATGACCTCTTCCTGTTACTGGGTTGCTGATTTCCCAGCTGAGCACCACAATGGATACTTAAGTACCACTTTATTTTTCAGGTGAGCAGGAAAAATGAGAGTCCCTGTTTACCATGGGAAAATTTCTGCTGTGGTGCCACAGATGGGTGGTGGTCCCACCTAAAAATTAGGAGCCAGCACAAACTTATCAGACTTCTCCAGCATGTGAAACCTCAGCAGAGAGGAGCTAAATAAAGCTGAAGTAAAACAAAGAAAAAAATGCAAGTCCTGCTTTAATGCCTATGCAATTTTACTGAGAGCAATATCTGATTTTGGCAACTTAAATGGTCAGACTTTATTTTCTGGACAAACTTGGGAGACCTTTTAACATCTTCACACTGTCATCCTTTTCCTACCCACTATCTTGAAACATACATTCAGTCACAAAAATCCACTTGACACACAGATCAATTCCTATTTAAAATACAGTAAAAATCTGTGTGAATAGTATATGCTTAGGAATCCTGATAATTGGCCCTGAACTTTAAAGATTAAGTAAGGGATAAGTGTTAATAAAGTAACTTACAAGTCACTATACCTCACATTGTCAATGATAATGAGTATGGATTGCAGGGGCTGTTATCTCTATAGCCCATATGCACACACACCAGCATAACAATCCGGTTAAATATCATTCATCATCATTGTGCAATGCAGTGATCAGAGAAACTAAATTCAATTTTCAGGCTAAATACATAAATAACCTGAGGCTTTCATAGTTCAGTAAACACGTTAGGCAACAGCATCCTGACAAATGTTGTTTTTGAGCACAGTTTGGCAGAAAAAAATGGGATAAGCAATTTTGTGTTATTCTTTCCAAACCAAATTCTTGTCCTAAGTGAACCTTCCCCACATATATTTGTAGCAGCTGAAACTTTCAACATAATGGCATGACGAGGAGATCATCTTTGACCTGAATTGCTGTTTAACATAAGTTTCCATTCATACTCCAACACCCTGTCTCTTCCATTGTCAAACTCCATCATTTGGGGCTATAATTTCAAAATGCAGGCTTGTCAGTGTCACTTACTAAATAGGGGGGAAAAAAAAAAGAAAGAAAAATATTTGATACACCTGTCCCCACATACAAGATATTAAAAATCTTCCAGCCAGTCCAGAATTGATAATCCAATCCAAACATTATAGTTTCATATCACAGATTGCCTACAAATGCCAACAAAGTCATTTTCTTTTATTAAATGAAGGCAGTGGCTCTTGCGCAGCCAACTATATGCATATTTACTAGGCACAGCATTTGAGGAAATGGCTCTTGGTGTTCAGTTTACTATTTCAGTAATATAAAATTGTCCAGCAGCTGCATAGGCAATTTGTAAAAGGGCTGAATTACCTTCAAATTTGTCCATCCAAGCTCAGTAAACAACTCAATTCAACGTTCAGACTTTCCTCTCCCAATTTGTAACTACCTCACCTGCTACTTATTACTGCATTTCATACCAAGGAGGAAGAAAAAAACCACATAAATTTATGAGTGCCAACTGAAACACCAGTTGAAAACTTCAGTCACGGAGAAAAGAAAGACTGATCCCTTCTCTCTTAGAGCTACAGGCGACAGAGAGGAAGGAGGTAAGAGTTTCAGGGGGCAGCTATATAAGGACATTTCCCCTAACAAATGGGAGCCAGCCCCGTGGCCCCAGATCTTTGCTCTGAATTGGAAGAGTCTTAGTACAGGGTATGTCACCTACAAACAACCCCTGGCAAACAACTCTTGTGGCCTCTCCGCTGGCCAAAGGCAGCCAGTGACCAGCAACCTTGAGCCGTTCAGGAAATGCCACACGGGAGGGACAGGGGCTAAGCATTTCTTTAGTGGTTTTATCGCCAAGAACTCTGCCTCTGCTTATCAGTTCCTTTTTAGCTGATGTAACAACATGTAAAATCAGCAATCTCTGATGACCATGGAAGGTCCGAGGCAGTCTCCTTTTATCAGCAGCCTAAAGGTCAGCCAGCTGCTAACAGCATCTTCTTTACTCAGGCTGCTCTTACAATTTGCCAGCCCACCCCCCAGCCTTCAGAAACCTGCCTTCGTTACCCTTCCAGACACATTACAACTTGTGTGTTCCCCAGGAGCACCAGGGGAAGGGGGTGCATTGAGATTTCCTGGAATTTGCCATTATTTGTTATCTACAGTTAAATGTAGATAGCATGTAGACGTACGTTATCTACATCTACACAGGCATTAAATGGTATCAAGGAAAGGTTTAAAGTACCTGAAACTGGGGGGGGTTCATTTCCTGAATTGATGTGCAGGACTGGGAATAGACAATCAGAGGTTTGGGTAAACCTAAATCTGTGTCAGAAAAATTTTCAACAAACTATCATGTTTAATTAACTTAAATTAATAGTGATTTCACGTTAATTTCACCTATTGCCTGGATCTGAAGTTCTCACTAATACAGTAAACATCACCACTTATTTTAAACAGCGTCATATAAGGATCCACCCAGTGCTTTCCCCGCTGTCACACATGGAAGTAAACAGAAAAGATAACAGCAAGCACAGTATAATAAAACGCAGGGCTGAGTTGGTTTTTATCTGTGGATTTACTGTGTGCTGCTGTGAACTCTCTGAGAGTAAAGCTATCTGCACCGAACAGGCTCATAAATGGAAGACATTATCAGCGCAAGGCCGAAGTTGACACCCAGAATGTTTTCACCTCCCATTGAATTCAGCAGGAACAAAACTCAGCACCTCCTAAAGCTGGTACCACTAGTGTCAGGGAATTCAACTTTTTAGGGAAAAGCCCTTCAAATGGGCAGGAACAGGTTTTGGTGCTGTTATTTTTAAGGCACTTTCCTCTCTCCACCACAAAAACAACTAGGAAGTAAGTATCTAACTTAAAACTGACTCTCAGAAGGAAGTTTTGATTCACCTGGCCAGTTTTTCTCATCTTCACTCAGAAAGAGGGATCCAGAAATGGTGAAAGACATACAGACTTTGCAAATCTCAGCTGAAAACACACTGGGAGCATTTCAAATGGCAATGCTGAACCATGAAGTTTAGTACATTTAAGGACATCTCCTCAAGTGACAAGAATAGCTGGGCTGGAAGAAGAGCTGATTTGATCTTTCTCTCCAAAGCAAGAAGAGCCTGAGCCACACAGAGGGTACTGAGGAGTCCCGCTCAGGACTGGCTATCTGGGTGCTAAACATGCTTTCTGAATGTAGCCTGAGCGCTTGGGACCACGTCGGACTGAGTCCAAAGCTCCTGCAGGCTCCAGACACAGCAGAACGACAGACGCAGGGTTTTTGGACATCTCAAAGAGGCCCGTGAGATCCTACCAGTACTTCCCTTTCAGTTACCAGATCTGCAACAGAGCGCTCTTGACTGGTCAAAAGACACAGCTTAACTGAATACAGTGTAAACAACAATTCTGCAGCTTCAGCTGGACAGAAGTGTTTTGAAACAATGCTAAGACAAAGTTACAGCTTTAAAAGAAAAAAAAAGGAAACTGAAGGCTAAAACCAAGTCAGAGGTGGTGGCATTTTTTCACCCCATCTTATCACTTTGTATGTATTACTCCATTTGCTGTTTCTGCTTTGCGTGGTTTTCTGTTTCCCTATTTTCAGCTTCTCTTTCCCTCGCTCCTGCTCCCCCCTGTGTTCCTCGTTCCTTCCCACAATCACCCACAACAGTCCCCTAATGTTTTCTCTTGGTCTCTCAGTTTCAGTTCTCCACTTCCTCCCCCATTAGTCTCTTTATGACTTTATTCCTCCAAGTCTCCTCTACGCTGACTGTTACACCCCTTTTTCTACTGGTCACCACTTAACCTATTCCTGAAAAAACTTTTTAGGGCTTCCACTCTCCTTCAGACAATCTTTTTTAGTGTGGACTTATTCTACAGGTGCCAAAAGATCATTCTCTCTCTTTCTCCACACCACCCTAAAGGAGAAGGCAAACCTGGCCACGAAAATCTGTATCAACTTAATTATCTGGTCAAATAAAGCACCTTCTCCAAAGAGCCTACCGGATGCTGAAAACCAAGCAAAGGTAAAACTGAGCTACTTTATATGCTTTTAATGTTAAATGACAGGAATCACTCAAGAGCTATGTTATCTCAAATACTTAATTTACATAAACTTTTTATCTTTGTCCTCCACACAACCCTCCATTCAGCTGTGTACTAAAGTATATGCTGAGCTTTAACCTTGGGACTCAATTAACCCCGTTCAGCAAAGGCTGCCCCCTTATACACTCCTGAAGAGGGATTACCCCAATGCTTAAAATTAAACACTTGCTTAAAGACACGACTCAAATTAGGGCTTCAGTAACATAATCTCAAATCAGCATTTATATTATCTGGTTTTATACAACTGCCATTTTTGTCACATAAAACGTGCTCCAACTGACTGTCAAACGCCTAGGCATGCATTTATTCTTTTCAAGCACATCCTGCAGGAAATAAAAATAAATATCCAGGGGGGACAGGAAGGGGGAGGAATATCAAAGCACAAAATAATTGACTCTGAAGGCTATTCACACAAACTACACTCTGCTCCTGGAGTCTTAACAGCTGAATACAGTAAATGGGAGGGACAATGTTTAATTCCTTCATTGACAATCAAGCAAAGACAAAAAGTCCAACTTTCCTTGAATTTTCTGTAAGAGCAGTATCATCCAAAAAAAGAAAAATGCTGACCTAAGGGAGAACATAAGAGAACACCTTGTCTGTAGCACACTCCAAGAACTGAATATCCCAAAAGTAAGACTGCATAGTATTGCAAAGGTTGAAGTCAGCATGGATTATGCACCACGAAGGACTTCTGGCCTAAATGTGGTTGTAAGCCTCCTGTTCATACCAGCTTTAACAAAATATAGAGTGTTGATTTTATGACTCTTAAAATACATCCACTTGTATTTAGTACACTAAGGAAAAAAAGAGGAAAAAAGAAAAAGAGATATAATGGGCTTCCTATCCAATAAAGGGAATATATTCTTTCTCATTTCCCAAATCCCTCCAGGAATTAACCAACCACCAGATTTATCCAGCCACAAAGTGGAAGTGTGCCCTTACAGACTGGTACCAGTCAGAGATTTTTTTTTTTAAATAAACAAAGACTCTTTTAAGCAAACATAGTATTTGCTTCCGCAGATGGCAGAAGTTGCTTGAAATTATAATTGTGACTGCACATGGACAAACACCTCAAATTTTTCAGTTGTAATATGCTTCTAACTCCAAAACTACTCACCATAGCAATAACATACTTCCTCCCCCTTAAATCAATTAGTTAAAAATGAATTAAAGTCCCAAGAGCCAAATTGAGCCTTGGTGTGACTCTAAATCACATTCAGGGGAGTCTTCCCAGGGATGCTTTTCACATCAGCCTTTGGGAAGCCCAGTGATCGGGGCTACAGCTTCTCTGTGTTGGCACACACCAGTCGTTGACTAAATACCGAAGGATTCCTCCTCTGTCACTGTATTCCCAGCACCAGCCTCACAAGCAAGAAATAGGCATGTCTGGAGAATACACGCAGTGGCAATCCTGGAGACAAGGTACCAGCTACTGGTTACCAGCATAAGATAGAGAAGGTTAAAGCTACTCCAGTGCCCACTCTATCTCACTGCTCACCAGTGAGCATGGGAGGACATGCAAATGGCTTTCAGACACATCCCATGGGTCAGAAGCACAGCTTTACGGATGAACCACTAGATCCTATCAACAGTTAGTAAGTTTTGTTTGCTGCAGAATTAAATGGGCCAAAAAATATTAATTTTTCAAAATGAAACCCACTTCAGGAACCTCTAACTCACTTTGGTTCTGTAGACAGGCTTTGAAGCAAAGGAAATTCTGCCTGAGAGAGTCCCTAGCTGTAGGTCAATTTCTGCAAGAGAAATTTTAATCATTTTAAAAGACTCCCCTCACAGTTTTTTAGAGTCCCCTGCAGTTGTGCCCAGCAGAGGCTGACAGGTCCAACCGGGACACCCAATGACGTCTGCAGCATCCTGTCTCTCTGCTGACAAAGGAGGAAACAATAACTCGGGGACACAAAGTATTTAGTAGCTGGATTTCATGCACATGTACTTCCACATGTTGCCCAAATAAGAACATACTCTGTCCAAAACAAAAAGCGCAAAACCGTAACTGCTCTACCCTCTCCTCCAAGAAATATAAAAACCACACACTAACTAGCATTTATGTTTAAAAATAGCCAGCCGAAAATAAAAAGCATTTGTTCCACTGCCTGTTGTTCAGCTTTCACGAGCGGCCCTGCAAGGCTGGAGACTGTAAATCAAACCACTGGCATTTGCTTACACAAGGCTGTCCTCTGAGCTGGCCTCCCATCCACCTCCGCTGGCGGCTTGCTAAAGCTTGAATTTGTCTTTTTGCAGTGGTGTTCAGAACTGGAAGCGTTCACAGGAAGGGTGTATAAGATGTTTCAGGAGAGAACTGAAACGTCTGCCTTTCCTGGCATACTAAAAGTTAAGTTGAGATGAAGTTTATGAAATTTCTGTTCACCTTGACCCTTACACGAGTCTGTACAAGGTAGGTAGAGAGGAAAAAAAAAAAAACTCCATGAGAATTAAAAACATCTTTTATATTCTCATTTATTTTGGGAGTGCATGCCCCATGGCAGCTCTCACACACGTTCTGGTGAGGGGCTGCAGAGCTGCATTCACACGCGCTGCCTGTTGGCTGCAAAGATGAGTTAGTGGGGGGCATGATGAGCCCCAACAAGGAGCAGAGAAGGCTCTCCAGGAGAGCTGGGAAGTGGCAAGTACTCCTCTTCCTCCTCCCCTAGCAGGCAGGGCCACTGCCTGGACTGCCCAAGGACAAGCTGTTCCCACCCGTGTCCTCGTGCCATCCCTGCAGAAGGCTCCAGGGACATCAGAGCAACCCACAACCGAGAGCTTCGGCCATGCCCAGGGGGCTGCACACTAAGGCCCCCCAGGCCAGCTGCTATGGGTCTGGCTTGCCCATGGTGCTGCAGAGCTGGTGGGGAGCAGCTGAAGCCATGACCCAGAGTAGGAAGCTCTCAGCTATTAGCCTGTGTACCAGCATCCACAGCCCGGGCAAGGAAACCAAGGAGCAAGAGGGAATAGATACTTACTGTAACTGATATGCGCTGCCAGCTCTGGAGAGACGGCAAATGATTATTGCACTGAAAATTAGCTCCTCAGTGCTCCCAGGATAAGCTCCATAAAAGAGTGAGACCAACCCTGAGGAAGACTGAAACACCTGACAGGCACAGTACCTAATTTAGCCAGGGCAAATGCATTTGTTCCCTTCGATGTCAGGATCCAGTAGATAGGAATAAATGAACCCTCTCGGTTTCCCACCACCTTTCCCGACCCTTTTGGAGGGTAACTCCAGACACCTCTAGTATCCATACGTTGGGCATTCGGCTGGCCAGCATTCAAGCTGGCCCCAGAGGCAGCTTGAAGAACTCACAAGCAGAAGCAGCCCCACATACCTCCAGGTGGAGATGATGGCAAGATCAACCCATGACTCCAAACTACAGCCCTCCAGCAACAGAGGTCGGGAACTGAGCACCCGAGCCACTGAAGCTGAGAAGACACAATTTGCCCTGCACTCAACAGCTTGTTTTCTGAGGCAGTACCTCAACTGTGGGGAAGGTGGGGTGAACTTTAGCAAACCTGCTAAAAGCCAGCTCTGTTCCCTTTCAATGCACCCCTCAAAACCAAGATGCAGGAAAAGAAGAAAATGGCACCAGCCCTGATCTCATCTGAACAGGGACGCAGCCGTGAAATGGATGATCATCAAACCAACAGTCCCTGTAGGGGACCAGGCAAATGGCATTTGGAAGAAGAAGCAGAAGGGAGACAAAAGAAAAGGGTGGCTGTTTGAAAGCAACCAGCGCAGAGCTGTGGCTCCAGCCTCCCTGGAAACGCTCCTCTCAGCAAGAAGTTAGTCTGAGAAATTTCAGAAAGAGTATGTGTATCCAGCCTGTACACTTGCAGAGTCTGCAGCACCCACCTAGCCAGCTCAGACACAACCCAACACTAGCAAAATTTACCAGCACTGTGATTTGTAAACATTATCATACACAAAAGCCCTGCAGGTTCAGAAGCCTTTGCCCATGAGCAGCTCTTTTGCCTCTTCCTTAAACTGCACTCTAGCTGCAACACACCCTATCAATAAGGCAAATTATCACCCTTGAAACCAGTCGCACCATCAACCAGAGTCTCAGAAAACATACTTTAAATGTAAATTTAAAATGGCCTTTGAACATGGCTTGACTTAAGCCAGTTAAAAGGAATCGCTTGATGAGAAGATGAGAATGAGAGGGTTTCTCTTTTCCCCACACACATTCCTCACATGCAGAGTTTCTGGTTGCTTCACAGCGTCTGCCTCTGCACTACTTCACTGAGTAGGGCTAAAACTGCATTCAGTGGTGTTAAAAACAAGAAAAAAAAAAGGAGTTTATTACCATGTCAACTTCCTTATTTTCATAGAAAGAAAACATTTACTTTTTTCTTCAGAATTACTGTAGAACAAGAAGTTCCACAATTTTTAAGCCAAATATAAGAAATCAAAAAGAGGGACTGAAGCAAGGGACTGGGGAAACCTAGAAAAAAAAAACAAAACCAAACCCCAATTGGTAACACTATAAAACAACAGAAATAAATACAATTTGAGAGACAGTAAAACTACAGCCTGCACATGATTTTTGGATGATAGCCACAACAGGGTTTCATTCAACGGGCAAGTGATAAGCAGCAGGTGGGAGCTGAGAGCTGGTTATCAGTGGATCAGAGTCAATCCCGTGCCGTTCTCCCAGCAACTGGCACCAGCCACGGGGTATTCTTTTGCTGCCCAGCTGATGAGTAATAATGAGCTTCCCCTCAGAGGCTTTGCAGCTACTGAAAGTAAAACCTGCTTCAAGTCCTGCCTTCTGTTGCTTCAGAAATCCAGTTTGGTTGTGTTGCTGGAAACGAAAGTAGAATGTGGCCTCCGCACTCATCTTTTCCTAGAAGGATATTCAGGTCATAACCCAGTCTACTCACTCTTCCAAGCAATCCCACCCAAAACTTCTGGAATACATGAGTAAATAAGAAAGTTTTGTAGATACATCAGAAAAGCAGTAAGGCCAAAGTCAACATGAAATCCTGAATTCTGTTAAATTGTGATACATTGTTTACCTCCATATTTAATGTCTACGTTGCAAAAAATCTGATTTAGCCATTTAAACATTTTATAAATTAATAGGAAAAGGGTAGATTCAGCTTCTGAACATACTGACTTACTGCCACAAGAGAAAAGGCATTTCTTGCTTGCTATGTAACTGGACTTTAATGCAATATTTTTCCCCCCAAAACCAAAATGACCACAGTCCCAGTCTTCTTCAGTATCCTGGTAGACTTCTTTTGAACAGTAAAGCAAGGCAATGGAGTATGGAAATATGCACACGTAAGTGCAAGCTTCAGAGTATTCTTCACCAAGGAAGAATACCATTTCCCAAGGAAATGAGGCATACGTAGTCACGCTAATCGTGTGTCTGGCTGTCTGCCTTTCAGTTCCCCATGGACTTAAAATCATTGCCCGGTTTTACATGTGATTTGATGTTTCGCTACAATGCAAAGAAATAAGTGGCTAGGAAAGAAAGACAGATGAGGGCTCCTTTGACGGAAAGGTTGCAACAACAAATGTTTCACACCAGTGACTCCACAAGACAGACAGCTATGCAAAAAAATTCTCTCATGAATAGAGCTACTTGTTTACATAATAAACCATGAATGAGTAAGTAGACAATGATGAACCATTAACACGGGGAAAAAAAAAACAAAACCTGTTTCTCAATCTGTGTTCTCCTCTCAGACAGATACTTTTTGGACAAAATTTTAAAAAGCATGCATTTATATTGGTACAATTTTTTTTCTTTTCACAACCACTTTTGTTATCTGCCCTACTTTGGTCCCTCTTGTTTTGTTCTAGGTGACAGCACTGCAGCTGTTGATGCATGCACAGCTTCTGCACCCGTGTAGCGCTACTGCCTTCAGTAGGATGCTCATCTTAACATGCAGAGCCCCTTATACATAGCCCATGAGAAGAAAGGTCCTTCACTGGCACAATCCATCCAGGAATGCATTTTTGGTTTTAACAGCAGAGCACCTATTTGGGTTGGGACATCTAGGCACTAAGAGCATTAATAATGACTAACCTTATTAGAGTCAAAAGAGAACTAAAATTGTTGTCTTTTATAAACATCAACTAAAAGATTCTCAGTCGCACGCGTTCAGTATAATAACTACTTAAAGAAGAAGAGTGGATACTTAAGCTTTGCATTGAAAGGTCTGACGCATGCATAGACTCTGCTACAGGAATTTGTCTCCACCCAGCAGAACCCAGACCTTTACATTATCATGGCGTGAAAACAGGAAAACCAGAGAGATTTTCTCCTTAAGAAAACTATTATCATATTCCAAATAACTTTAAATATCGAACAGTTCTGAGCTCAATTCCACAGCCTGCACGTGCAGATGCTGCACGCAGAGGCGCACGACATCACCAAAGGTAATAAACTGTTACCCACACCTAGCAATTGGGATCCAGCTGTGGTGAAACTCCCGAGGAAACCTCCTTCTCCTCCACAGAGGAAATGTCACTCCTTTTACAAATGTAGGCTTACCGACTTCAGACGGTATTTTCAGACTACGTGCTAGCAGAAAGCATGCCAGCAAATGACTTCTTACAAGCAAGCAAATGGAAACACAAACAGGAGGGTGAAGAAAGGATGTCTCAGGCAAGGAAGTCGTAGGCACTACGTTTGGGAAAAAACTTTCTACAGTAAGAGCAGTTAAGCTCTGGGACATAATCTTGGGGAAAAGATAAACCTTCATCGCGAGTGTTTTAGGAACAGGTGAGACCAACATATGTCAGGTAAGTTATAAGAGGAGTTTTAGGGCCAAGGGATGACCTCCAAGTCTCTTCCAACCCTAACTCCTTTGGTCCTATGATGAACACTCACAGCATAAAAACGTAATAAACAAAAACAAAAGGAAGGAGTAATGGAGATCACTTTAGATGGTAGTTAGCAAGCCACCTCCCAAAGTCTCTCTGAAGGGCTGTCAAAGTTTCCTCAGGAAGTGACAAAGACAAGAAACTTTGCCTTAGTCCTAAACCTGGCAATGTCTTCTGTAGTTGCCACACACAATTATGTCAGGACTTGGCAGAGAGCTCTAAATCACTCCTCCAGCCTGCATAAAGAAAATGTTGGGAGCCAAGGCACATGGCACTTAGCAGCCACAGACACGATTAGGAAACCTGGCAGATCTTCCTAGCTGCACACCCAGCTACATTTAAGCACTTAAGCATAGCTCAGGAACACACCAGCCCCCCGCTTCCCTCCTCTCCCCTCTCTTTCACCCCCTCAAGAGGATGCCCACTCAGGACAGAAACATCGCGTGAGCCAAATGGGAGCAGCAGTTCATTTTGCCACATAAACTGAGCTGCAGCTAAAACTTGCTCAGCCCCAGAACCAGGTGGCCTCTAACACAGGGACAACTGCTGCAAACAGACTGGACTGAGAGACCAGGAAGAGTTTGAGGTGACAAGACAGGACTTGGAGCAGATGCTCAAGCATTGGCACTTAGGAAGATGAACACCTTCCATGTGCAGATACCTCACCGCCCAGCAGCGATAATTTACCAGGTGAAGTAGTTTTGGAGCAGGCTTGAGGCCACTTGCACGGCAACATACTCAAGAGAGCTATTAAAATTTTAGCTCCATAGCTCTTACACCTAGGGCTGTGAGGCACTGCACAATTAGGCAGGCATCCTGTTCCTGCCGGCCCACGGCAAGCCAGAACCATCTCTCCTCAAAGAGCACTGCCCTCTCAAATTCACAAATAACAAAGCCTGCCTTCCAAACTGACTCACACCTAGCCTTGAGCTGCCCCAAGTTTCCTTGTCCTCTCTTCCTCTGTCCTCTCTTGCTGGTGTCTCCTTCAACTCCTATAAACCCCAGGACCATCCCCTTGCTGTGCACGACTCCTGGCTGCTCCAAATCTCCCATCACACCCAGAGAGAGTTTTAAAAACCCCAAGCTACTCTGGAGGAAGAGGAAGTGAAATACAGACGCCCAAATCCCAGTTATGATCGACTTCCGTTGAAAATTAAAGGCCAGGTTCCCTCTTGTGCTACAGCATGACCTGGGCGATGCCGGGGGTACATCCAAGAGCTGATAACTAACTCCCCATCGCTACTGCAATGGCTCCTGGTCACACTCACTCTGAGTTACCTTGTAGGGGCTGGCAGCATGGAGCACAGCTCTGGTTTTTCTCTTCCCCTCTCTCCTCACCCTTCCATCTAGACCCTCTACAGACAACTAGGGCTTTGGTGCTTGTGGAGAAGCTGCCTCTGCAAACATTGCACCAGCTGCATTTTTTTCCTCACTGGGGAATTCTGAGCTGGCAGAAACAGCCCAAGCCCAGACCCTTTGCACAGCTGAGGGCTGTAGACCACCAGTGATCCTCCTGTCCGATTTAGAGGTCCAATCTAGGGCTTTGTTCAGAAGTGGAGAGGAATACAGGTTTACAAACCAATTTAATCCCTAATTTCTAACAAGGATAGGAACTCATCTTGGGACTTGGACAAGACAGACTTGATTGAGTATCAGGGGATCTACTAGATACAATACAGATTAACCTACCAGGACCTATTGGAAAGACAACTGTTAAGATTCCTTTTGGTAGAACTGAAAATACATTTTCGGGTTGTTAAGATTAATGCCTGCACTTGTTCACATGGACAGGTACAGAGTCTCTCTGTTCTGAAAGTCTGTCTGAGCTTCCCAAGGGGATGTGTCGTATGAAGAAGTCCTCACTTTTAGGAAAACATAACATCAACGTCCACGATAAATGAGATGTCTAGGATCAGAAGTAGATGGTTTTCTAGGATTACACCCTATTAAAACTCAGGAAGGAACATCTCACTAACTACTCTAACTACCTAAGCTACCTAAGCGTTCCCACTGCCACCCTATCATTTTAATGAATCTACATAGTAATTGCATACTCCTAGTAACACAGAGCTGCTTTATAGATTCCTTTTCCTGTTTTAAAAGAAGTAAACAATTGCCTTCCAAAACCTCCAGTACATTTTAATGTTACAAAACAGCAATAAATAATGGGCAAGAGGAATGTCATTCCACAAGACACTTCATCTCTACAAAATTACAGGATTTTCTACTGGGGAAGAAAAATAAAGACATATCCACATATTCTACCACAGACTCCTCAGGTTTGTACAAACCACATTTATTTTGTCTCTGTGCCATTTCGAAAGTTGAAGGCAGGAATTCTTACCGAGAAAGGAGGAATGGTCAACTGCAAAATAGTTCAGGTTGAACTCTCCAGTGCCCTGGCACTGTGTCCTGGCACTTACCCAGCAGGAGTGAGTACCTTGCCCTAGAGTAAGTGTCAACACAAATCGGAAAGAACTGCGGTGTTTGTATTTTTTTGTTTGTTTTTTTTTTTTTTTAAACCTTCACCTCACTTGTACTGCGTGAAAGAGAATACACTCTAAAACGCCTTCATCCATGCTGCTTTTCTGAATGTTTATGGAGATAAGGACCTAAAAGCAGCCTAACTCGCACCTGATAATTTGAGAAGTTTGATTTTTTTTATTTTTTTATTTTTTTTTTTAAATAAAGTAGCGATGCTCTGGCAGTGACTGTGAGAAGAGGTGGCTCTGTCCCCCGCCCCCGCGGTGTTTGTACCAGCTCGGCGAGCGCGTTTCGCCCGGCAGGGAGGGCGATGGGGGGCGGAGGGGGCAGGCAGAGCCGAACTGCAGAGCTAAGCACATTGCTGCTCCAGATGTGAGCACACGGCGCACACACGGGTCCGCCAAAAAAAAAAAAAAAAGAAAGAAAAAGAAAGAAAAAAAAAAAGCAAAAGAAGAAAAAGCAGTGGCAGAAAGGACATTCCTGTAAGGGGCCGAGCGAAAGAAGCTCTGAATAAACCCAGGCGAGTAATTAAACGGAGCACGCACACAGCACACCGGGGCACAGGCACCCGGGAGAAGGAGCCACCCAAAAGAACGTCTCGGAGCTACCGCTTCCCCCCCGTTTCGCTTCCCCCCGCCCCCCCAATTTGTGGCAGGGGCTCGGCGAAGCCAGCGCTTGCGAGTGACAAGACCCGAATGCCCGCCGAGGGGATGGCGGAGCTGTAAACCCCCCTCACCCCCCCCCCGGGTCCCTTTCGGGGCCCAGGCCGGGGAGCCGCGGCCGCCCTTCGGGAGCGAGAAGGAGGTGGCGGAGCTGGAAGTGTTCCCCTTTCTAGCGAGCACCCCGCCTCCTTCAGCCCCCACCGGGAAAAAAAGGCGGGGAGGAAGGGGGTGTCCCGTCCCCCCTCCCGCCCCGGGACCCCCCTCTACTCACTCCAAGCAGACACACTTTCAGCTCGCGTATCGCCATCATCTGCCCGGGGCCCGGCCGCTCCTCATCCCCCAGCCCGCCACCGCCACCGCCGTTGCTCCGCACTGCCCCGCCGCGGCGCCGCACAACCCCCCCC
>KZ505666.1:900538-917749 GCA_002844005.1 Limosa lapponica baueri | reverse complement strand
TTTTTTTTTTCATTAATTTATCAGGTAGAATTGCTAGAGGGAAATGAAGAAAATCTTGATTAGTCATTGTGAGATTACTGCCACGTCATTAGGAGCTTCCTGGCAATAAACTGTTGTGGCGTTCATTATGTCACTAATTAGTTCCACATTGGGTCCTACTCTCACATTGATAGGTTGGAAGAAGATGTTTGCATTCTTCCAGAGCTCCCAAATCCTAGGCCAAGGAAATGCTTGGAACAAAGCAGTTGTTATCCCCAGGGAGGAAAACACAAAGCATTTCTAGTGGAGTATCACAGCCTGTCAGGAGAGACACTATCAAAAGAGAGATATCAAAGGAGAGGCTCATCAGTGTGATGTTGTGGTTTAATTAAGCTTTGCTTTTCTTTTCCTTTTTTTTTTTTTAGGAGAAATAAAACACAGCAGGTTTTTCACACAGCCAATACAGTATATTGCTAGGATTCTCTCTCCTCGTTGTCTTTCCACAAGAATGCATTATACAATAAAATCTTTCAATAAGCAAATAGAATACACTCACTAACATAGAACAAATGCAGTTTGCAATCATAGCACAGCTAATTTAAAGCAGCCCAACATTTCAGCCAGTAATTAATTCTACAAATGGACAGGAGATACTAATTTTATGGGGTTTACACCATCTCACTCCATCCTTTCTTTCAATTTTAAATCTGAGTAAAATGTTTCTCCTCTAACTTTGATTCGGACTTTTCCACTGTTGAGGGACTGAGATTCACAGACAGTGTTATGGCTCAGGATAAATAAATTCTTCTCTCTTTTGTCACATCTTTAAACATTTCCGTGTCTTTCATGTATCCTATTGGTCATCTATCCCTTTTCTTTGGTCCATATTTTGTAATACTCAAAGTTTGGGAAATTTTGCTTATTGTACACTTGAAACAGTATACAAGCTGAATTAATTTCAGCAAGAAACACTTGAATTACATTAGATTCTAATCTGATCTACGTTAGATTGTGGATTACAGAAAGAGATTGATAAGTGGCACACTATATTCAAAGCTGTTCAGTGTCACAAGCACAGCTTGAGGGCTTGTCTATAGGTTCGCTCGGATTAAGCTGCAAAGATGTAATGAGAGCATCCATACGACAGATTAATGCGCTTTATGTACATTGGCTCTGCAGCTTTAACCAAGGCACCTTAACTTTCCAAAGCGGCTCAATGCAGGCATGCACCAGAGTACAAAAAGTAAAGTTCCAGTTTGGGAGAGGACTTGCTTAAACCAGTCCATTTTGGAGACAATAATACATCCCACTGACTTCAAAGGCGTCTAAGTATATGCCTAATTGGTGCCTTGACTCACCGTAATACAAAAAAAAGCACTTGAGAAATCTGCCCAGGAAAACAAGTGAGATTCCCATCTTTCTCCTTATCTGGGGAAACTTCTTCTTGAATACACAGTGGCGAAACAGAAGACCTCACTAAAAAAGCGTTGCAGCCCAGAACTCAAAGGCTTACTTCTGAAGATAGCAAATAACTAATTAGCTACTTACAAACAAGCAAATTGTTTAGAACGGTAGCACGAAGATGACCCAATGGAAGCTGTTCAGGCTGAAACAGCAGGAGAGAGGGTGTTAAGAAAGGGCAATTTTACTTACACAGGCAAAAAGTCTGAAGAACCAAACAAAAAAAGAACAACCAGAGGAAAAAATAACCCATTGTACTCATTTAAACAAAGAGTCTAGGAACCAAAAAAGAAAAAGGAAAAAATATCCCCCAAAATTAGGGAGATAAGAAGAGAGCAAAACAACAATACAAACAGACATGTGCTTCAGTATTAAAAAAAGCTAATGACGTTTGTTCTTCCAGGAACTGGCATAATCCTTGTGTTTGTCTGCATGCAAGACGCTGTGGTCAGGAAAACATTTCTGAGGAATTGGTCATGTTGCAGTGTTTTCAAATGGCTGGTTAAAAGCAAAGGAAAACAAGTCTTTGCATCCTAAAGTTTTTCTTTTTTTTGCCTTTTTTAGCATCTTATTAAATGAATAATAGATTATAAATTTTGAAGCAATGATTTACCTCACTTCTTTCTACTCAACTGTATTTTGCATTTGGGAATTACAAATCCAAGCAGCTCTCTTCTTCAGCAGCCTTTCTTTAGAGTTCCAGGTAATCCATTCTCTCCTCAGAAATCATTTGCTTCAGCGTAGAAACCAGAGAAGCCAGACCATCCTCTAGTTTATTCTAATTTTAATTGCACTGATCTCAAATTAGTTACTCCTTAGTGTGAGAGATTTAGGTCCTCAGAGCTGGGCTTAAGCCAGCAACATGCGATCTGGCTCAAGGTGTTTCTGAGTGTGTGATAATTGGAAAGTTTGTTCAGGCCTGTCTCTGTCTGGAAATTCAAGGTAGTACAAGTTGCCTTGGGAGGGTAGGATTGATTCATCCTTCACTTTCTTTGTGTTTTTTTTGTGTTTTTTTTTTGCTTAGACAGCTAAAGCAGGACTATCCCATCACTCACCCTAGTTTTTCAGTGTAACACCACTGATCTCATGTAACAGAGGAAGGAAGACAGCCTCCGCCTTAGAGGCACAAGACCAAGAATATGGAAGACTGGGTTATTCTCCTGCCTGCAGCATTGCTTTGCTGTGAGACCTGGGGCTGGGTACCACCTACGTGTGGTCCTCCAGCAATGGTAGCTGGGGCTGCTGCCACCCTCCTCTTTGCCCCTACCCACATTTTCCTGGGGCTTGTGCTGGTAGAAAACTAGGCCTACATGTAAAAGTTTTCTACAGCCTCAGTCTCTTCCTCTCTAAAAGTGGTGTGGTGGTATTTATCTGGCCTGTATGGGTAGGAAACTGGATGCTTGTGAGGTGCTGGCAATGTTCCCAGGCTTATGAAGGCATCTGCCTTCCTCCTTCTGCTTTCTGTCTCCGCTGAGTGACCTATGTAGAGAAAGATCCCTCCAAGACCCTGATGCATACCCAGCTCCCGAAAATGCTGTTGTCTGTCCCAAGCACCTGATGAGTTACTTCCTTTCTCCCACCATTGCTTTCCCTCTCCAATTCTTGGCAAGCGTCTTCCTCACACAAAAATGTTATCCCTCCTCTTCACTGGCAAGTTCAATCCAGGCCCTCCTACTATGGGCTGCCATCCCAGCTCTTATTCCCAAAGCAGGGAACAGGAGGCAAGTTAACTCCACGCTGCCCGGGGAGAAGTGCCTCTGTGTCCCATGGATGACACAAACGTGCAGTACAGTAATGACTGCCGCCACAGAAGTTTTGCTGGTGCCTGCCCAAGGAACTGCCAAAATCTCTTAAAAGGAAGGCAGCTGCTGCTGAGCAAGCAGTTCTTCAAGCAGGAGGAGCAGCTTCCAGCTCCGACCCTAGATCCTGTGCAAAATCCAGTGGTTACGAAATGGCTAAAATTCTGGAAGATGCTATTTTTTATTCATTTGTTTACTTAATCAAAACAAAAGTTAGAAAAGGGCTGCCCTGGAAAGGCATCGTGAGACTCCTGAGACATGAAAAGCAGAGAAGTACAGGAATGACCTGGTGGATATTGAGGGCCTGTTTCCAATTTCAGTCACATAGGTCTTAAGCCACTGCAATTTTTTTTTTTTATCTTGAGTAGCGTTATTCCACTTCATTTCACATGCAAAAAGTGAATTAGGCCCTTCATAGCATTAATGCCAGGAGAATCTGCAGCTGCCTGTTACTTCATTTTATTGCAGTGTTGCTTCATGTTCTAACAGCTCTTGCTTGTGGCATTTATACGGTCCAGTCACTCTGTCCTGAAGAGAAAATCTGCTGGGAAAGGTTAGAGGGGAGTAAACCTCTGCAAGATCCTACTTGCAGCTTCACTGCCAAGTACTTTGAAAAGCAGTGTAATTGCTGTTGAAAAAAACCTGGGGGTTGTTTGTACAAAGCTTACCGGCATGCTTCTTGATAGACCTTGTAACAGATGCACTGTTCCTAAAGTTCTTGGGAAAGATTTTTGGCAGTAATAGATGTACGTTTGTCAGGAGGGTCAAATTTACTCTGCTGGTTCACTGTTAATCCCCAGAGCAATCTCCTATCACAGGAGAATGGTAGTGAAAAATAATGCAAGTTTTCTCATCCTTTGCAAGTGGTGTGCCATAGTCCCCAGCTGGTGATAGCAGTACATTTCTCCACTGAGACTGTTAAATGGGGAAAGAATCAAAAAAAGCTTTTTCTTACACCTGAAAACCAGAAGCTGAGGTACAACTTGAGAACACTACAAATACTATAGGCAATTAAGCACCAAGAAAAGACAAGAACTAGCTAAAACAAAATATCAGATCGATTAAAAAATAGACATGAATTTGCCTTAGATGGGTTTGGACTGGAAGTTAGGAGTGGGCTTTCCAGCGCTTTGGAATATTTTCTAATGGTAGCTGTCAGAGCAACAAAGGAAAAGCAAACTAATTTAAAGGTAGAGCTTGATCTATGTAATAAGAAATTTCTGAGATTAGCTGAAATAAGACAAGTCAAGATTTGGTGATCTAATCGATGACTTGTCTAAATCGCTAAGTAAATTTGCCAGTCAACACCAACTGCTCAGGTTAGACATCAGGCCTACTGCGTCACAAATAAATCAGGTTAGAGCTCTTTCTACTGAGACTGAAATCACCAATGTATTTCATTTAGTCCAGCAAAAGCCATCCAGCTGCTTCAGCCTGTGTATTATTTACACAGGATGAATTCATACAATGAATACCTGTTAGTTGCTGCTTGAAAAGGGAATGTAGAGCTCAGATTCACCCAACTAGATGTTGTCTGCTTGGAACTATAATTGGAGAGAGATCTCTGCTTCAAAATGCAGGGAGACTTTGCAGCAGGACAGCGATACCTTCTTGCCTTCCTGCTCACTGCAGGAGCAGCCCAGTGAGGGGCTCATTATAAACTACAACTGGATTTCCTGAATAGCAATACTGTTTCCCTCTAGCAGTATATTCCACAGTACGCTATTCTCATACAGAATAGTGTAGCATCTAGTGGCTAACTTTGCCCAGTTTACCACCATTAGCTTTGTATGGGGTGAAGGAGCCTGTGTTTACTACCAAATGAAAGGAGGGCATCCACAATTCTCCTTTTAATTAAGCTTAGCCTTGTAAACTATGAAAAGGGTATTATATTAAGGCCAACGTTTTATTGTCAAGCAAGCAGGCTCCTATTGTGCATATTGCCAGGGAGAGATAACAGGGCTCTTATACTGTCAGGAATTTGTCCTGCCAAGTGGGCGTCAGGTTTGCCTAAAATATGCCCAGTGTGTGTGTGCTGCCAGCCAGAGAAGGTTTGAACTTCACATCGATTTTCCTCATTAAATCCTCAGGCAGTGAATGCACGTTGATAGGTGCTTCCTCTGGTTACAGAAGACCCAAACAAGGATCTTCCAAACAAGCCTCGAATGAAAATTTTCCAATGAAAATGCGTCTATCCATCCAGGCCTTACAGGAGTTTAGGTGGTGAGCAGGGTGTCTGTAGCCAGCTTGTAGTGTCCCTCCTATCTTTTTGTCTGCATCAGTGGAACTGGGTGTTCATTGTAAACAATCATGAGGCAACTGAAAAGGAGAAATTAAAATTCATTTGTACGCCAGGTGGTGACTGAGACTTATCTTATGGACTAAAGTTGATTCATTTGTTTAGATGTAACAGTGAGGTGGTTCTTTGCAATACAAACACTAAATAGGAAAACAATCTGCGAAAGAAAGCTCAGAAGGAGAAAAACCTGATCAATAAATTCTCATCAATCCAAAACATCTTCTGCAGCATGAAAGATAGAGTTCCTAACTGTTTCTGCTCTGAGTAAATTATTTGTGTGTTTGAATGAGTTGAAGTCTGAGTTTGGGACTGTGACCTCTCCTCTTCCCACCACCAGTCTAAACAGTTCTGAAATCCAGAGGATGTTTGATGTAAACTTCAAATATCCTTTGAGTCTATGTCCTTTATGAGGACAAATTAACCCTTAACAAAACCCGCAAGTTTGCAAAGTTTTGACCTCACGTATTATAGTTGTTGCTGTTATGATGTCTGTATTTTTCTTTTCAGGAGAAGTCCTTGCTGAATATTTATTCCAATTTCCATGTGCATCAGTGGTAGTACCACTTGTTTACGGAATTTGCCTCCAACACAGATAATATGAGTTTATTCAAACCTAAAAATAAATTAGAAGTCTGCATGTTTTGTTTTGCAGGTTTTTGAATATTTAGTAATAAAATAATTTACAAGATGGGAAAGAATGCACTACTTGATCAAGAGCTTTACTTATCTAATGAGGAGTAATAATATAGTGAATAAGCTATAACTTGTCAGAGCCCTGAGTGCACCAACAGATGACGGTTACCCTGACACAACTAATAGCTAAGAGGCTATCTTGAAGAGCAGAAATTCGGAGTATGCACAATGCAGTATTTTATCAGTCCAGATTTTTTAGCCTCCTTTTCAATCATTTTTTGTGGTTTCTTTAAAGATGATTGAACTGTGATGGGTGCTTCAGGTCCAAAGATCCTGCAGTACACTAGGAGTCTCTAAATGTTATTATTTAGGGTGATTAAATGCCAAGCAAAGCTCTACACTAAGCCTGCATTCTAAGAGTATGCAGACATACCTTCATCATGTAGCAGGTAGATCAGGAAATCACATCTCTCACCTTCACAGTTAAAAAGTTTTAAGAACTGGTGAAAATAATAAAGCAATAATTGGAAAGGTCAGTTGTGAAGGTATATTTTAAAGAGAACTGGCACTAGTTATCTGCAGTAATGGAGTAAACAAAGTGAAGATCTATCTGCAGGACAATCTTAGAGAGAAGGTACCACAGTCATAATCTTTCTAATGATATCAGGAGGCTGATAAAATGAATTAGAACATAATTAAATCTGACATACTGACAGAGACAAGACATCACTCAGTCAAAACCCAGAAAGAATCAAGTCTCATTTTGGTGTTAGAACATATTAAAAAAAAACACAAAACCCTCTTGGTTGAACTCTTCAAGTCTTGGTTGAAGTCTGAGCTCAAGATAGTCCTGCTGAAGCCAAAGAAACCCTTTCAGTAAGACAGGTGGCTGGAATGGAGATGTAGTCCCCAGCCCCCTGGTCCATTGTGTTCATGCAGTCATTAGCAAGGGAGGAGCTTAGCCCATGAACAATTTGGACTGTATTTGAGCTACTATTGTTCACTGAACTTCTGGGTGTGTGTTTTAACTGTAATCCCTCTTCCAAAAAAGCTCAGATGAACTGCACCTTGGTGGGAATATCCCCTTCGGCTTCTACTCAAGGTATGGGAGCACTTGGGCATCTGGGTGACCTAGGTCATAGCGCTTGCTTGTGGCTGTAGAACAAACAACAACCTGGAAAGTAAGGAAATGAGACCTCTGGAAATAAGAGAGGATTTGGGGAGCTGAGTCCCAAATGGTTTGCACAGAGGATGGGGAAAAATCGAATTCCTGGCTGGCTTTATCCTACAGGAAGGGGAGGTAAATGACACCGTGTGAGCTTCTATCCAAATGCAGAGCTGCCTGGGTGTGTTATCCCACAGCAATAGCAAGTTCATAACATCTTATTTATTCCAACACAGGAGTGAGGACATAAGCATCCCTGAGGGGACACCTATTCTACACCTATTCTTGGACTTGTCACCTAAAAATTAAGTTCAAACTGAGGGCTGGCTGGTTTGCTTATCTATCCCAAAGGAAGAAGTAAAATAGGCAAGTAGTCAAGCTCAACGTACATATGCTGTGTTAGTGGCATCTAAGGAGCTAAATGGGGAAGAAAAAAGGATGCAGAGATTTTTGAGGATAAGAACACAGAAAGTGTATCCTGAAGCAAGATATGCTGCTCCCAGTTCTATCTTTATGAAAGCTCTAACTCTGGATCAAAGAAACAAAATCGCTCTAACAGCTTGTTTTTTTTAAGATAAGCCAAATTTTCACTGCCTCTCCTCTAACTTGCACTGGCATGCTCTACACTGCATGCTTTTCTGTTTGCTTACCAAAAGGTATCATGAGATGCATATAAATGCCTGTAAACTAAAGCTTTCCAAGAGAAAGAACTTTTCCTTTATTCTCAAGTTCCTAATATCCTTGACAATTTTGAGAACTGTACAGATTAACTTTTAATGGGTAGGTGAAGGACACCACAGCAAGCACAACCTTCTGTTTAATCTGTTTCTCACTGGGGCAAATTACAAACTAAAATCTTCCCTGTGTATTTAATCTAATTTAAATCTTAAAGTACATTTGACTGAAAGGATGTAATATATTATTTGAAGCTGATCCATTAACCTATGGGTTAATAGCATTCATACCCTTAAAAAAACTACAGTTGATATAGGAAATTTTGAGGACTAAATAGCATCTGTGGAATATTAATTCTCTATACGCAGGTCTTGAAGAACAGCAGACTGCCTTTCAAAGTCAAAGGTAGAAAGCCCCTGAAAACCTTATATCTGCACCTCTCTCTCCTATACTGAATCCTTTCCAGCATTAGGCTCAGGGCTACAGTCTGTCTTTCTTTTAGCTTCTGTTCGCAGGAGAGTTCACCTTGTCCCTTTCTGTCCTTGTTTTGTGGGAATGTGAGTCTTGCAAGCTCCCTCTCCTCCACAAAACTCTTCCTCATGAAACAGGGTATCCACAGCCTTCCTTTTGCTAGTTTTTCATTTATTCCAGTAAGCTGTCCCACCTCACAAATGTATGGATTTTGCCAAGGAAGCAGTTAGGACCACTGTAATAATATTGTTTAGCGACTGAACCGTTCTGAGGCATTGAAAAATGGCACTGGTACTGTCAAAGCAAAGAGAAAGCCTGTCTGCTTGGACTCCTGACATACAGCACATGTACACTGCATGGTGCAGCATGTGCTGTGCCATGCTCCAGGTATGCAGAAAAGTGGGGCTGTTCTGCTGATCGGACCAGGCCATCCAGCAGAAACAGGGCTGGGCTTCCAAGGTGGTTATGTCCTCTGAGTGCATCAAAGTGCAGAAAGCAGGGATAAGGACAGACTACTCGGTTCCTACTCTTTAGCAAGCAGTATGAAAAAAGAGAGACATAATTCTTGATCAGCAGCCAAAGTGAAATTAAACATAATATATTTAAACAGATGTTTTATAAATGTAACAGCTTGCTTTTCAGTGATTGAACTCAGGACAACACTATCACTCATACCAGTATGAAACCCTCTAAGTAGGACTCAGTCTCCCTGTCTTAGAGCTCCTTGTTCTCAGTACGAGTGGCTCCTTAGTCTCAGCAACAAAATCAATGCTGTGGTTTTCAAAATGCTGCGTGGAAAGGGCTGCAAACAGGAAGAGTGCAGAGAGAGCGAGGTATATGCATGCAAATGTACAATCGCAACAAACCCAGCTCAGCAGGCTTATGGATGCTCAATTAATAGCAAAATTGTATTTAAATAAAAATGTTGCAACCACCCTGTTAGAGGACAGATAGAATTTTCTTCTCTGTTGGAAGTGCAGACAATGTCCCTTTAAATCAATGTTATTTTCATTAATTTTATCTGTTTCCCTGCCCTTTACTCCCAGCAAGTCTGACTGTAGTCTCATTGCCAATGGAATATCTGAGGGTGAACGATGCAGCTTTCTCATTTTGCTTTAATATTTTCACTGGGGTTCACTGGAATAAATGACACTTGGAAATATACTGAGGTTCTCATGGGCTAAATCCATCTTTATTCAGAAAGAAGATTTCCTGTATGCTGTGCTGGACAAACATGTTCCACTAAATCATTACTTTGATCCCACCCACATTCCAGTACCACTGTGCATACTTTGTCAGACTTTCTTTATGAATCACCCAATAAAACACACCCAGTTCAAGATATTATTGGCAATGTTACAGTCTACATACATTAAATCTCATTTTAAACAAAAACCTTTGAACCTGAAATGTTGCCAGTGCTCCAATCCAAGAAGTTGTCCAAGAAATGCAGTAACGTAAAGCTTCTTAATATACCTGACACCTTTTAACTGTTCCCACAGTTAAAAAATACTACAGCTTACATTTGTACCACAACCAGGCACCCAGTGGTTCAAGCCCTATATGATGGGAAAAAAAAAAAAAAAAAAAGATGGAAAAAGATGATCATTTATATATCAAGCAAGCAAACCTGATTTGGATTTGGAAATTATTGAAACAATGAGTCTAGCCAGGAGTTGCTTTAGGATTGTAATTGCCCTTTCACATCTAGGTAATTTAATTAAACAAAGGAACTATTTTTGGACAAGACAGCTCTTTAAACTTTTGATACTTACTATTACAAACCATCTGGCCCTGTATATAATCATATTTCATATCTCATACTGTACCACCATCTTCCTCAGAGATTATACATGGGGTTTTATGTTTATTTGAATCCCCTCTTGTTTTGTGTACATTTATTTCAGATAAAACACTTTGGTTTTGGATTCCCTCCAAGTTCAATAGCTGAAAAGTTCTGTGTAGGAACTGGCACATGTCAAGAATCATCATTCAGTTGTCCTCCTTATTTTAGGTAGTTTTTTGGTGGTTGTTTCTTCTGTTATACAATCCTTGCTCATAGTCTGTAGATCATTTTCTAACCTTGTAAATAATACAGACATTGAGTCTTTTAGAATATTCTCAGCCTGCACTTTTAGAGGAACAACAATTTTGATTTCAATTATTTCTTCAGTGAATGGACCTCTGCTATATTTTGCGTATATTTGACTGGTTTCCAAACATGCCACTGTCCTTCCATACATCTGTTTGGGCTCAGTGCTATATGAACTGTAATTACGCTGTTGCTGGTTGAGTTGGAACACAAGCAGAATGAGTTCACATCTCCCTCAAAAGACTGTACAAATACATCTAAAGACTGACTCTTCTGAAGGTCTAAAACACACGTGTGTAACTGACCCTGAAATTCAGTGTGCTTCCTACAAGAGTCAGGGTTATCTAAACAAAGAGTTTTCTGGATGTAACCCCTTGACTTCTCTACCCTTCGCATTTTTTAGGATTGACAGGTCTTAGCAATCACACAGACCAGGATAACAAGCCATGTCCCAAAGCAATCATTCTCCTGACACGCATCCCACTGGCACCTACCACCCTTCAGATCAGCAAAAAAATAGCTTAGCTGCCTGCATAGGCATGTACCAAATTCTCGCTGACTAAATGGGTTACACTGTTGTTGGCTGAATAGGGTGGCCAAGAAGACTTCCAGTCAGCTAGTATTCACACAGATTGTGAACCAGAGTTACTCTTGAAGCTGACCTAAGCCCAGTTGAAACCTGCAAAGGGTCTGCAGACAGGCTGCCAGACCACACTGTGGCCAGGATTTGGGTTTTGTTTCTATTTTACTTTGGAAAAATACAGTGTGAGTATAAGAGAACAATAAGAAGGTTCAAAAACGGTCAATGAAAACAGAATTAGTAGTACACAGCAGCTTGCTGAGAGGAGTTCGGGATGGAGGAGCAAGAGGGCGAGGAGCTGGTGCTCCTGGTAAGAAGAGAAAGAATTATAGGAAGGGGCAATTTGGAAGGATGTGAAACTGGTGTTGGTGTTGGAGGACAACTGCCAAAAGGAAAAGCAGGTTTGGCGGTAGTGGTAATTCCGTGCCATTTGTCCCTCTGAGATGTGTTCTGGAATCTGAATAACTTGACTCTGATTCAGAAGAAGAAGAGTGTGAGCTGATTGTATGTGCCAATATCTAAGCAGACCTAGAGATATGCAAATTTTAACTCAGTAGACCAGGAAATGAAGGAGTGAATAAATGCAAATATATTAATCTGAAAATCAGGTTAGGTATTGCCAGGTAGGGACTGGTTGGGTGGGGAGACTGTGTGGGCTGAGGAAAGGCTGGAAAGCCTGGCTGACTCAAGGGCAAGTCTAACAGGGAGGCACAGTCTGGCCTGGCATACAACTTCGAGCTGGCACATTAGGAACCATGCATTAGATTGGTACCTGTCATATAGGTAGCGGCATCAGATAGTGAAAAATAGCACTGAGGATTTTTTGGGGTGTATTTTGTTCTATTTTATTCACTATTTTCCATCTCAGGCCTCAAAAAGTGTCAGGCACATCACTTTCCTTCTTTTGGTCTCTGCTTCTTTACTTGTTAAGACAAGAACAATGACCTTTATTTCCTTTCAAAATAACTTAGAGATCTAGGATGAAGGGCTGGGGGATATCATCACCTACTGCAATAGTATCCCAGATGCACATATGTGTGTCTTGAAATAGCCAAAATTCAGGGCTTTTTTGACTCTCTTTTCAAAATAAGTAAGTAAGTAAATAAATAAATATATTTATCAGGGAATTCAGTGAGGAAACGATTCAGTTTCTGGTTGCCCAGTCTTGTTTCTTTCCAGTATGTCGGTGAGACACAAACCTCTGAGAACCAGGAAATCCAGAGCTAAAATACATCAGTACAACCTGAACTCTGCCTTGTTTGATCAGTGATTCAGTCTTCCTGTAGCATACATATGCATGACACGTGACTCCTGAAGCACAGCATCCCAGAGCTGTAGCACAGCTCTCTTAAAGGAAAACCAGTATCCAGGTGAGCGCTATGAAACGAGGAATCCTATATGTATGCTGCATTCAAACACTGAGACCCAGCCGCCTGAAACAGCCTCTGATACATTAATTCTCTGTCCTCTTTTACAGTGAGCTTAAGCACGTATAGAATCATCTACAGACAGACTTTCACTTGCCCGCTATAAAGATCCCAGAGCACCCTCACACAGTGTCTGCAGCCAAAGGAGTTGGGGATCTCACCGCTGGTAGTGGTCTTAATGGCAAAATGAGGCATCAAGACTTGTCTCCTGATTTACACGCCTCGCTTCCTTTTGCCCACGCAGCTACCATCTTCATACCACTGGTGCAATAGATTTGCTTGCAAATTAACGTCAAGAGCCATTGCGAGCTCCAGGTGCAGCCTTAATGGTGCACCAGGATGAACCTCAGGTGGGTATTCCCTAGTTTTCAGAGGCTTAAGCATCACTTGAACTGCTGCTGTCCTGGAATGACATGAGGAACCCCCAAGGCAAACTTAACTTTGTATTAACCAAGCTCTTTGTCAGCAAATTTAGGTGTTAATTTATTCATGGTTGGCATACTAACGTGTTTATAATCGCTCTGTGAGGCCTTCACTGGGAGCAGCAGCAAATGGACTCTAATGTTAAGGTTTGCAGGTAAGTCACCAGCTCAAGCTCTTACCCAGGGAACAAGGAAAATTAAATAAAACTGGGTGGTGCACAGTCAAAAATGTTCACGACCACATGGGATGTATCAAAAAAAACCCTTCCAGTGTTTTTATTGGAGGTGAAAAAAGAACAGGAATAGGAGAAGGGAAGGAGAGACAAAAGGAAAAGGGAAAGGAGAAGAAAGAAAAGATTTTTTGACAAACACCTCTTTTTAGTAGAAATGCTTGACTATATTTTCAAATGCAAATTGACTGTGTCCCAGGCTTCAGCAAACAGGTTTTCATGTGCATCCAGATGTATTACAGATATACCCCTGTGCTTATGTATGTATATGTATCTTAATCTATATATTTACTTATGGGCCAATTTTGGTTAAGCACTCTATGAAGAACAAGAAGATGGTCTAAAAAGTAAAGAGTGTATAGTTTAACCATAAAGCACAACATATGTGTGCAGACAGAATCCGGGGGGTGGACAAGAAAACTATGAGTCAGTATTACTCAAGAGGATAAGCAGTTGCCTTGGTGCACCAGCAGTCTAACCCCGGTACATTTTTTGGTGGGCTTTACAGGAAAAGAGAGTTTTGTGGAGGAATCTGAAGGAGGATAGCGAGATGGCTGCGCAGATATTTATGGGAAGCTCTTCCCACACATGGAGGGTAGCCCGGGAGAAATGCAAAGCTTCTTAATGTGTGGACATTGAAAGCTGGCATTGTTGTCTGATCAGACTTGCTTCTTCACAGCAAATGAGAGAAAATAGATAATAATATGCTAGGTAATAATATGATAATATGGGTGAGTTCTTGGGGCTGCAGGGTTTTTGAGCTTGAGGTCCTTATACCTGGAGCGGTTTTGACTGAAGAAGCATCACTAATCCAACTACAGAATAACACACGGGAAATATGTCTAGATGGGTGTTGGGTATCTGGTATCTAACTCAGTCACTTGTGTAGGTTTGGAAGGATTTCTGTAGTACCTCATGTAAATGCTATAATGTCTTGGTGATTGCAAGACACATGATGCAATACATCATGTAAATAGTGATACAGCTGTCTTCTATCACATGGAAAGGATCTTGCCAAGGAGTCTTCCATTTGTATCTTTCCATCCACAGCTTTAGCTTCCACCCTTTGTAGTGTGGTCTTCCATGAGTGTGTGAACGTGAGTTTATCTATTTCTTACGTTTTTAACTTCCCAGTGCCTGTAAGGGTACTCAAACTGACTATGAGAACTCCAGCACAAAACCTGCTAGAACATTTTGGCAGGTGCTATATTGCTTGCTCCTTAACACGTCTCGTCTAATAAAACAAGTCTGTTATGAAAATTTTCTTTCATAATTAGGTATGTTATTTTAAAACAGCAGCTGATCACGCTGTCTGAAAGAGTCAGTGTCTGTCCTACACTTACGGGGTCCCTGTCTGCCTTGCTTGTGACCAGTGGCAGGGAATCTTACCATCAGCTGGAACTTTCTATCAGGCCCTTAAGGTGTAGCTGGGGATTTACTGAGGCCGAGAGGTTTTAAAATATCTGGTTGCTTATTCATTAAGTGGGATTTTGCATTGTGTGTTGGCATGAAGCCAAATATATATATTTTTTATTATTATTTTCCCCCTCCATGTACGTGTCACTGTATGAGCCAAAGGTTTTGCCAGAGTTTCCACTCACAGAGGAAGAGACCTTTCCTGGTGGTTGCTAGTGATGGTGCTGGGACCAACTGCACCTGAGGAACACGGTCTGATTTTCTACGGGTAACATAGCAAAAATAATTGCAATTCCTGAACAATCATAATTTGTCTTGCAAGGCTAACTCACACTGATCCTTGTTATCTGTGCTATTTAAATACCACACGGTCCTGCCTACAGAGAAAGAGCTAACCACCACTTAAGAAGATCACATGCCCATAGTAAGATCCAAAATTCATTTATGTGAACTTATGTTAACTATGATCTCTTGCAATCATCATTTTACTTTATTACATAAATTGTACTTCCTCTCTTTAAACAAATAGGTACATAGAAATAAAAAAAATCCTAAATACTCTAGAAACCATTACATAATTAATTGACGATAATTAATGGTATAAATACACTTTTAAGAGCAGTAATTCAGGTGCATTCCAATTTATAAACCCAGTTGTCATAGACATATCCCATTAAGTTCCATTTCTCATTCTGATGATAATAATAATGGTCAAGGTAGCTTTGATGCTCTCAGACCACAGTAACCTGTGGTTAATGTGCTTCTTTGTAAAGAGCTGGAAAAAGTGCTCAAACTCCTTGATGCCTTCAGTAAAGCGAACCACATCACATTTTAGGCTGTTGCTGTTGAATTCAGAGGAAGCAAAACTGGGCCTTGATTGTGCTGAAGGATGCAGAGAGGAGACGAGAGAAAACTTCCTGGAAATAATTTGCAGTAATAAAGATAATAAAAATGGGATCTTCAAGTACACTTTATTTTTCTGTTCTAGGTCTATCGCTATTACATCCAGCATTGCCAGTGATTTGTGATGTCAAATATTTCCCCTGAATCTCCTCTTAAATTACTCTGGCAGAGAATAGCATGGTTCATATAACTTAGTCATGGTGAATTTACTTGATTTACTCAGGTTTTGAGGTTATATATCTGAATAAAAGCAAGTGTTGGGTAATCAGTATCCAGTAGGCCCCAGCGACTTGTCTAAAGATTGAACGGGTATGAAACAGGGCAGAGCTCGTTCTATAGGACGGCAAGGAAAGGGATGGATGCATTTTAATAGAAGATTACATGTTTTCAGCCACTACGGCAAAGAGAATGAATGACTATAGACATTTAATCCTTGTCCAATTTACAAAATAAAAACAACTGTATGATGTTAAAAAGCAGCTTCTAAGACATGCTGTCAAACATTCAGTTAAAAAAACCCCCAGAGCTACTGAAATTGCATCCTTTTTTGTAAAGCTTCGCAAAAATAATTTATTTTGCTTTTCTATATACTAACAACTTCATCAATTACTAGAAAGACAAAAATAAGGGCGTGGAAGACACGGATAAAACTCTTGAGGTAGTACCAGTAATGGTCCTTCCGTTATCAGGTGCTCTGGGTATCACCTAATTAGAGCATTTGTGTTATCCAACACTTTTGATCTTCCAACTTACAGTGTAAAACCTATCAAAACAGCTAAAACAACCACCACCAGCACTGACCACAAGGTGCAGCCAACTGAAGCAGCAAACGATGGATACCTTTGCGTGTGCGTACAGCTAAATTGCGTATTTTTAAAACAAAAGCCAGAATGCACGGCAGTGGAGAACCCCCCCCGTGTTTTTAACCCCACGGGGTTTAAGCTGCCGCAGCTCGGCCCTTACGGGAGGAGGGTGGTCGTGCGCAGCCTGAGGGTGGCACGGTGTCACTGCCGGTGACCCCACGACGCCCCGAAGCGGGGACTTCTGTGGCCCTGCTGTCTTCGCCGGGACCCCCTTCCCTCTGGAAGGGACCCTCATCCAGCCCAAGGTGAGGAGGACCCTTACGGGATCCCCGTCTCCGCGGGTGACCCCCCAACAAAAAGGGTGCCCTTTCAGGGCAGGGCCGGGAGCGCGCCGGGGCCCTGTCTCAGCCCCGCTGCCCTCCCCGCCCCACGGCGGGCGGCAGGAGGAGCCCGAGCCCCGAGATGGCGGCGGAAGGCGAGGGGGAGCGGCGAGGCCAGGTGAGCGGGCCGTGCCCTGGCGGTCGCCGGCCTCACCGCCGGCGGGCAGGGCCAGGCCGGGCCGGACCGGGCGGCTCCGGGCGTGAGTCAGAGCGAGGGGCGGGGAGGCGCGGCCGCCTGTGCGAGAGAGCGAGCGAGCGCGGCTCCGCCGGGCGGAGGCGGGGGCAGCGTGTCCGGCCCAGACCCCTCCTCCTCCCGCCTTCCTCCGCCCGCCCGTTCCTCCCTCCTTCCCTCCCAGCGCGACTCTCCCGGGGACGCGGGGAGACGCCGCCGGGCCCAGGGCCTGGACCGCGCGGGGCCTTGCCGCCCGCACCGCCGCCCTCCTCTTCGCCGCTCGCCCGCGGGTTAAATGTAGCCG